>JBBPRV010000919.1:0-13262 GCA_038093235.1 Boletus harrisonii | reverse complement strand
GCTCGATTCTCAAGGACAGGATCTCAGACCTTGTCATCTGGGACAGCCATCCACTGGCGCTCGGTGCTACGCCAGTGCAAGTGTTCATTGACGGGATACCTCAACTTCCGTCATCGTTCACAAGGAAGAGAGATGACAAACAGGCCGCTCCTAGAACTCCAAACTTTGATGAGGAAGCCAGGGCTGCTGTCAAGTTCGTCGGACTACCACCTTTAGATGTGACACCGATTAGCTCTGTTGGTGTTCTGTTCCGAAATGTATCCAGCATGTGGCGGAGGGATGAATTTGATGTGCACTCCGTCTTCCAGACTCGCAGTGCTGATGACGAAGGCATCGCCTACGTTGAGGACGGAGAAATCATCTGTGCGGACTCAATGGGAACTTGCACTTCTTTCGTCAATGGCGAACGACTAAAAGTGATCAATTTGGAAGGCGGTTCTATCACCCCCGCCCTAGTATCTGCAGGAGTTTCTCTCGGTCTTCAGGAGATTGCCGCGGAGGCGAGCACCTCGGACCGTACCGTCTTCGACCCACTGCAGGGGTCCATCCCAGCGGTCCTGGGTGAAGGTAGCATCACCCGTGCCGTAGATGGCCTCATGTTTGGGACTCGAGATGCTCTGTGAGTCTGTCGCTTCAGGGTGTGCTAACCATACTGATGCATTTCGTGTCAAGACTTGCTTATCGGTCAGGTGTTTCGACCGCTGTCACGTCACCACGTTCGGATGGTTTACTGGGTGGTTTGGGTACTCACTTCTCCCTCGGGGCGAAACACAAGCTAGAAGATGGGGCTGTGCTCAACGATGTCACTGCCGTTCACGTCGCTATCCTACACCGAGGTGGAGGACCAAGCGTGAGCACGCAGATAGCGGCACTCCGTCGTCTTCTGTTGGGTCCGTATACAGGTGAGAGGGGCGCGTCGTTTGAAGCTGTTGTCAAGATTCATTCACGATTTTCGCCTGAAATCCCCGAATCTGACGTGAGAGCGCACAGGGAGAGTTGCCTCTGGTCGTCAACGTGAAAAATGCCGACATCATTGCCAGTCTTGTGAAGCTCAAGCAAGAAGTCGAGGCAAGTTCTGGGATGCCGATCAAGATGACCCTAGTGGGCGCAGGCGAAGCACACCTCGTTGCTGCTGAACTGGCAGCTGCGAATGTTGGCGTCATCGTCACGCCCCCAAGGCCGTTCCCACTTACCTGGGAAGGTCGCCGGATGTCAGTCATGTCATTGCACATGCTCCGATTATTCGACTAAGGTGTTCTATTCAAGTATTCAAGGACCGCCTGTTACAGAACAAAGCCTCGTGACTACGTTGCTCGCCCATGGGGTAACTGTTGGTATCGGACACCAAGGATTCAATGAAGCGGTGCAGCAGTCTGTTTGGGCCGCGTGCAACCTGAGATGGGACGCCGCCTGGGTCAGTTATTCTGTACGTGACGCGGTACACTATGATGACACGATATCTCTTCTCGTACAGGCGCACATTGACTCCCATGGCTTGATTAGGGAGGACGCTTTGAACATGGCGACGACGAACGTCGAGAAGCTGTTGGGAGTAACTCGGACGGCGTCGGACGGTGATACCGTTGTCACAGTAGGAGGGGAACTGCTGAGTTTCGAAGGGGAGGTGGTTGCAGCGACTTCGCGGAGGCGAGGGGTAGTCGATCTTTTCGAATAAACCCATGTTTGTATTGCATCGAGTGGGCTGATAGATATGATTGGCGTTTGGCCTTCCCTGGACAACCGTGACAGTCAACTCGCGGCCCCTGAGCGGCCCGATGTCCGAGCTCGTGTGCCACTTCGCCGTCATCACTGACGGCAAGATGACAATACGACTACCCAAGGAAACGCGAGCGTTGGTGGTGAAGAAGTCCCCTGCAGAGAGGAAGCCACTCTATCATGATGCAGTGATAGAGAAGCGTCCTATACCGACCTTGCAGAGAGGTCAGGTCCTGGTCAAGATGGGAGCCGTAGCGTTCAACCACAGGGATGTCAGTATCCTTTTTACTACCTCGAATCCCCGACCCTGAACTGGACTACGGGCGTTCCTTGCTATAGCTTTGGATTCGTCTTGGGCAATATCCGGGAATTGCGTTCGGAGCCACGTTCGGCGCGGACGGTGCAGGTGCGCAGACGGTATTTGGTTCGACCTCTTTCAGAGCCAAGTTATTCAACGTAAAAGGGTACCAGGTATGGTTGTTGCGTCTGCAGATCCTCGTGACCCCCTCCTACAACGACGCGTATTCCTCACGCCAATGCGGGGTTGGGAGAGCGCCCCCGACGCGCCAGAACCCGGGTGGGTGATACACAACGTACCGTATACGCGACACGTCGAACGTCGTCTCATCTCCACCGGTGTTTCAGGTCCACGTTTGGCATCCTCGGTGGTGGGAAATACCCGCCTCTGGGGACCTTTTCAGACTATGTCGTCGTCGAACGGGATCAAGTTGTTCGTTCCCCGGACCACCTCGATGATGTTCACATGGCTGCGTGGCCGGTCGGAGGTTTGACTGCTTGGAGGTCTGTCAACGTCAACGCTTTGCTTGATTGAACTTAGTGCGACGGAACGGCATGTATTAACTGACAAGCGCTCTTTTTTTTTCCTTGCAGAGCCGCTATCGTCAACGCCCGCGTCGCCAAGAGTCAGCACATTCTCATCACAGGCATCGGCGGCGGCGTCGCTCTTCTCACACTTCAGCTATGTCTCGCCAAAGGCGCAAACGTATTCGTCACCAGCGGTGGCGAGGATAAAATTCAAAAGGCAATCGCCCTTGGTGCCGCTGGAGGGGTCGTCTACAAATCGAGTGCGTTTTCGTTTTTTTCCCCCTTGCCTTGACGCCGCCGTTTTTGACGCGGAGCGTCGTCCGCAGAGGATTGGCCAGGTCAACTCGCCAAGTTGCTCACGAAAGAAGGTAGGTCCGTGTTGCTCGACGCCGTCATCGATTCTGGCGGAGGCGACATCATGGGCCAAGTCAATAGAATTCTAAAGCCCGGTGGAAAAGTCGTCGTCTACGGCATGTATGTGTTTACTTGCACGCGCACACCCTCATCTTCTCTCATTCATTCCATGTCAATCTCCGTCTAGGACTGCCAACCCCGTTGTAAAATTCACCGTGCGTGAGGTGTTGAAGCACCAGCAGCTTATCGGTTCGTGTGGTCTGTTTGGTTTGTGGTCAAGAGGGGCTATATTGACGTGCAATGAACAAAGGGTCGACGATGGGGTCACATCAAGACCTCGTTGACGCGACAAGGTTCATGGCGGAACATGCCATCGTCCCTGTGGTATCCCATGTGTTGGAGGGCTTAGGGTCCGCTGAACAAGGGTTTGAGCTCATGAAGTGTGGAGGTCAGTTTGGCAAGATCGTCATTCGGATGGATGAGAGTAGGCAGGTTGCGGTGCGACTTTAGTGTGGGTCCAATTGCCTGGACCTCATGTAAGCCCTCTTGGGCGAGCGAGGATGATCCTCAGGATCAGTGCGTTCAACAGACTCTGGTACCGGAGCACGGTAATCGTTTCCTGATCCGCCAGGCAGGCAGGAGTAAACGAAACCAAGTATACAATTCACGTCAGGACCCCGTTCATACATTTATCGGGCATTTTGTAACGCTTCTTTGATCCTATACTCCCAATACCTGACGAAGAAGGCACGTCAATTTAATTGCCGAAGAGAACCCCCCTCAGACGAACAGTATACATTGACTTACTTCTTTCTCATAGTGTCGTGTTCGTGGGCAAGGGACTTCCAAAGCTTCACATGAAGCGAACGACAAAGTTAGCTTCAAACTAGCCACGAATGGGTAAACAGAGTGTTGCTGTACCTCGATCGCTTTCATAAGATCCTCTCCACCGCTAGCTTCATAAATATCCGCCAGGAATTCAATTGCTGCGACACAGGGTAGTTGAGCCCCTGGTGATGGCAGGGGATCCTCAAGGTCGACAATATCTCCAGGGGGTGCCTCGTGTTGTCCTGGCTGGGGTACAGAATAAGGGGTCACGAAAGATCGGACGATTGAATAGGGCGTTTTGGAGTGGTCCAGTATACCCCGGAGATAATTCCACGCAGAGGCATTGTTGGGCGCGATCGCTATCTTTGTCTTTACAAAGCTAGAGGGGAGGGGAAACGGTCAGTTCAAATCGATCTCCGTGACTGCCGATGCGCAACACACGTCAACTCTCTGCGAACGACCGCATCCCTGTCCTCGTCTCCCTTCCTGACACCGGACTGGAACACGACAAAGAAACGGTGATGCCACGCCGAGTTGTTGCGCAGATCGCCGTCCAACATGCGTTCAACGAACGCGAGCTCACCGCGCCACAATGCATCGTCGTTGAAGTGGGCGAGGATCCACTGCCTGTAAGACCAGGTGTGGTAGTTCTTGGTATCGATGTGGAGAGCGTTGGCGATGAACGCGAGTTCGGGTGCGGGCTTGTTGGTCTGTTGGACCAGGAGTCGACGGTGATGCCAGACTTGATACGTTTTCAAGTACGTGACCGCGAGCTCGTCCATGAGCCGCAGCTCTGCGTCCAAGGGGGCATTCAAAGCAATGAGGGTTTTGTACCGATACTGCCTGATCGAGGTGCAGTGCACGGGTTTGGCGGGTGCTCCGAAGAGGGGTGTAATACTCACCACGCCGAGTAGTGTGCAGGATTCTGGCGAATAATGTTCTCTGTGAGATCAAGCACCCTGGGGCTCTTTTCCCCGGTCTTGACGATGCCTCTGAAGTAATTTGTAGCATCTTTGTCTAAATCGTGGGCTGGGTGTTCAAGACGGCTTGATCAAAAAAGTCATTGTATACACGCACATTCTGGCGTATAGAAGATTGGTGCGATAGGAGTAGCGCCATCGTACTGTTCGAGGGGGGCAACGTCAGCCCATTCTGGTCTATCGGCAAATAATGGCTGGTCGTCCATGGCGAGGCTCATTCAAGGAAGAGCGACGCATCCTCGTCATTGTCGTGCACACCCTAAATGGGCCAACAAGGGAAAACACGGAGAGCAGCCGCGGATGTCATGTCCACCATCAGAACATACGATACAAACAGGATCTAAACTACGGAAGACATGTGAAGAAGATTGGTATCGGAATATTATCAAGCCAAGTCAAACAGCAAACGACGGCGAGAAATTACACGGCATTGCTAAATAGTATATTACTTAGGCTGCAGCAGGAGCAACCGCGGGGGCAACCGCATTGCTGGCGGTATAGTCCTACCACGTCGTCAGGATTGCTGCATCACGGCGTGAAAGGCATCCCACACATACCTCCATCTCAGCATCAAGATCAGCAACGCTCTTCTGCGGACGCTCAGTACCTTTCCTGGCACGACCCCTTGCCCTACGGATACCACGCGAAGCAGGCCTATAGCACCAAGTATAAGCACGGTAATCAACAAGTTGGGGCATAGGCCGACCTTGCCACTCTTGTGGTGGTAGTGGTGGCAGCCGCAGCTGCAGGTGGAGGAGCGACACGGGAAACCAATGATTGGGCTGGGGCTGGTCGCGCGGGGTCAACGACAATCTCGATCTTCATGGGTCGTTCTGTAATTGACGGACGGGCGCGGGATAGTGAGCGTTAGTCGGCTGAGTTCTGACGCAAGCAGGGAAGCAAAAAAGGGGGACGGATACGAGCAACCCATAATCCAATCTGCTACCGAGGACCGCTGAGTCATTCATCCGCGCTTCAAGTACTCGTTCACGACGACGCCGTAGATATCGAGCCTTCATGACATGCCCAATCCTGAAATTGGTCAAGCGGTGAAGATCTGGTGGAACCAACCCTCGCTCCACAATCCTTGCACCGAACTCAAAACCAAATCCCATGACCGCACCATAAAGAAGCCCGGATAGCTGGCTGCAGGCAGCATGGATTCCGAAGGGTGATCAGTCCTTCGCTATGAATCCACGGCTGTAATCCACCACTTGCATGGGGAAGCAAGGGTGGCAGCGAGGACAAGTCATGGTCGCCACCAACAAGACTGTCAACTCGCACTTTTCAGCGCCTGAGGTGTGTCGTCCCAAATAGCTTTGGACGTGGGCGTTGACCAGCATTCGACGGCAACGGTCACCTCCGCACTTCAGAGGTTCCTCCAAGAACAGAGACGTAGGAAAGCAGATAAGAAAGTGGCGATACTAACTCCCATCGATGAGGCGGTTGTTGTACTGTTGGTACGCCTTGGTGCCATCTCCTTTCCTCTGGAAGTGAACCGCGGCAATTCCCTTTGAACGGCCAGCACTGTCGTAGTGTAAGGTGACATCACGAAGAGGGCCGACAGTGGAGTGGAAGAGTTCCTTTACAAGACTGTTAGTCACGAAGGCAATCGAAAGTGTTGAGAAAGACGAAGTACCTTGATTTGGACTTCATTCACGTCCGGAGGGAGGTTGGAAACAATGATCTTGTCAGCGGGCTGAGACGTAGGGTTGGCTGCGGCGACCACTTTCGCAGCAGCAGCATTTTGAGTAGCAGCACGCACGGCTGCATTTGCAGGGGCACCCAACACTTGGGCTTTGGCTCCACCACGGCGGCCAACTCGACGCGGATTCTTGGGGCGGGTGGCGATAACCTAAACAAGTTAAGTCACAGGAAAAAAAAAGTGTAGACGCGCTTTGCTCACCTCGTCAAGGGACTTGTCCATTTTTCAGTGATGAATGAAACACGAGGAAATAAACTGAGGACGTGGGCGAGAGTGAGACTTGGGTGAGGTGGTGGCAGCGACAAAGGGGCAACGCAAAAACGCGTGAAAACGGGCAGACAACTATATATTGGGAAGCGGAGTTTTCTGAGTTTAAATATGTGGCTGTACATTGCCTTTCCTGTTTTTGCTGTATGTGGCTGTGCCTTTGACCTTGTGCTCGTCAAAGGCTATGTCTCGAGGCGGTCGTGGGGCTCGAGGGGGTGGGCGAGGTGGATTCAGAGGAGGTGCCGCCTTTGGCGCAGGCGGAAATCCTCCAATGGGCCTCACATTCGCCGATATACAAGCAATCTCGCGCGAAGCAGACGCATTGTACCCCGTACGGTTGGAGATCTTGTTTATTGTTACGTGACGACCTTCTGATATCCTTATCTGCCCAGCCCTTGGACCCATTACCTGTGCTTTCAGACTTCTCCGCCGAGGAGAAGAAAATAAGCGAGTTGCAGACAGGCTTCATCACCCGACTCCGCAAATCCCCGTATTATGTCGTGGAAACAGTGAAATCGAATGGTCAGGTCGTGCCTACCTGTGCACATCCTATGCTGATCTATCCGTACAGAGCTCCAACGATATTCAGACAAATATCGCCAAACTTCTGCATCACTTCCCGCTCTCAAACGGAGAGACCTACACGCACCTTTTTTTCCTTCCGAAATATTCGATGGTTACTTCAACCCTAAAAAGAAACGGAAAGGTTCGTGTCCTCTCCACTTTGAGGCCTAACGTCTTGACGCATGTACGCTTCCAGCAGAGAAAAAAGTTAAATCGACCAGTCTGAATCTTGATGAACTAGTAGAAGAGGTAGAGGAACTCGTACGATCTTCCAGATCTCACGCCATTCTGTTCTTACCGAACCATCTACCAGGAAAAAAGCGGTGAGGAACGGTCAGACGCTGATTCGCAGGTTACCGCATCAGATTATGACGTTGAGGAAGAATATGACAATGATTATGCCGAGAACTACTTTGACAACGGTGAGGGCGACGACGTTGATGATCTAGGTGTTGGGGGTGGGGGAGATGACGGAGGGGGAGGTGAGACACTTTGTTCATTTTCAGTCGCCTGCTCAACGCTTTCCTGCAGATTTCGACTAGCCTACCATTTAGATTCAGGCGCTGCGGTAGGTAGTCGCGTCACTTCTGAACTGTATCTTGTTACGACTAGTCAGTTAGTGAACCATGGTCGCATCAGTGATGTGTACCAATGCGTGTGCACCTGGGAAGGTGATATGTTGGTTGCCCTTTCACCTCGGCTGCGACTCCACCACGCGGTATATACGCACGTGATAGTTCGTCATATATTCACTCAACTAAAGCAGGAGTTCAAAGCACCTTCAGCCAACCAACCTATTGACGCCCGCCGCGCCCGCCATGGTGTCTACAATCCACCTCGTCACCATCCTTGTCGCCCCCCTCGCCGTCCTCGCCTGCGAAGGAGACTGCATCACCGACATCACCAAAGAATACCTCAATCTGTACTCCCCCATCATTACCAACGCCCTCCAAAACATGGCACGTACTCCCGCGCGTTCGCCCTTGCTCTCTCGATGTTCATAACAACCCCTTTCCACTCCCGTAGGCCGATAAAATAGACGCTCAAATCGTTCCGCCCGATAACCGTCGCCAGGACTCTATCAGCTACTTCACCCCCGTGATCGACGCGTACAACAAGGTGTCCTACAGCGGGTTAGAAAAGGCGATATTCCCCTCGTACTTTCATGGCAAATGCCTCTACGCGAACGGCACCGTGCCGAATGGGTGCCCGAATCCCGACTGTCCCGTCGTGTGCGGTACACCTGGGTCCATGGTGCACTTTTTCCCGATATTGACCCAGATCGTGTTCCATCAAGTCTCGGGGCAGGTTACCAACATCACCTCTCCCAGAACCAAGGTGTATCAACGAGTGAAGAAGATGGTGTTGGCCGACGCGCAGAAAACGCGAGGGAGAGCGCTGTCCCGGGCACCCAGATCCGCGAAACTTCGAGCACGGGGGACGACGGCCACAGAGAAGCAATTCCGAGCCATCATGAAGGACATGCCGACGATGATGCTGGCCGCGTGTGGCGGTTCGAATCTTTCACAGTGCCGCTGGGAGACATATATGAAGAAGTTCATCTTGAAATATCCTTGACGATGTGATGCCGCGACGGGACATGGTGACATGATTGAATTGCTAGTTCCACCTTTTCTTTGTATTTTCTTGTTCATGGCGGAGTCGTCGTTTTGTTTGGAAGTCTGGTATTTGTATTCTATTTGTTGGGACGTAATCATGGCGAGATTCGCATGATCCAGGAGGGTGACGTTTGAAGAATACAAGAACGGTGGTAGTTCGCACTGGGCCGTTCGGAGTTGTACCGTGCAAACAATAATGTGTCATCGCCATCAAGCAACCAGCATCAAATGACTTGTGTTGTAGAGTGGCATGCCCCACCAGATTTCCACACTTGTTGTTGTCAGATTGGGGGTTTGAATGGACGACCCCATCCATCTCGGACAGCAGTTGTTCCTGGGGCTTCTTCGATCAGCCACAATAATACCCGAGCACTACGGGGCAACCTTCGCAATTAGGACGTGCTGTCATCTCCATCCCCGGACTCCGTCCACGGAAATACAGGTCCGCACGAGCCCGAAAGAGGGAGCGATCCAAAAGATCGTCCTAGATCGATCAAGACCAAAGGGGGGCCCATGATGGATCCTGTTTCAACTCCTGCTAGATAAGCCCCTGTCGGAAGAACGCCGTGTCTCTCGGGCGCAGCCGTCAGGTCCGTCACAAGCCCGAGATAACGGCGACGAACGCACCCGATTTCCAGGGGGGGGAGCCCACAGTAGATCGAATCGACGAGGCCCATCATGCGGACGGTGTTCCGAACCCATGCGGCGGATGGGATGGGATCGTTCCCAGATGCGTCGTGCACGTTCATCCCTCGTACTGACACCCACTTGGTAATCACCTTTATTTATTCATTTCGACGGTATTGTCCATATCATGTATACAGCTCGTCTTTTTGTTTGCGAATTCAAACACGTACATATCAGAACAGCTTCAATATATCACTCCCAACGCCCATCGCTGTCACCGCGTTGCCGGCACCAGCACCTTGAACGAGGAGCGGTCGCGCTCCGTAACGCGCGGTGTGGAACATGATGATGTTGTCGCTCCCTTGCAAGGACGTGGCAAACGCATGCGTTTTGGGGTATCTGTTCCAACATGTTCAGCCATTGAACCCACACATCCACACAGCGATGCGTACTCGTCAAGTTTGGCCTCCACCTTGCACTGCTCGACATCGATGACGCCGACATAACGGAGGACGTTGCCCCGTTTGGCTGCCCCGTCCCGTTTCGCGGCGATCTCAGCGTCGAATTCAGGGAGTCGTTGTAAAAACGTGGACGCGTCTGCGTCGCGCAACGGTTCAGGAACGAGCGAGGTGGGACGAACGTCCAAGTGTCCGTTTGGCAAGAGGTCGAGGAGGCCAGGAATCATGCGAGACAAGATCGTGAGCTTCCGCGCGACGTCGGCGCCATTGAGATCGTCTCCTGGATTGGGTTCCTGTACTTTTTTTTTTAGCTACAATGTGGTCGTCACAACCCTCCCTTTGAGGGACTCACCGTGTACCCGTTTTCCTTGGCGATCTGCACGATGGACGAAAACGACGGTCCGCCTTGATCGCCTCGAGAGTACTCGTTGAAGATGTAGCTCAGCGTGCCCGAAAACACACCCTCGATCTTCTTCACCTATCCACCCCAATCCGCACGGTCAAATCCACGCTCCCGCCCGACACGAACCCAGCAACGCACCTCGTCCCCTGTATTCACCAAATCCTTGAGCGTCGAGATGATCGGCAACCCCGCACCGACGGTCGCCTCGTTGTAAAACACCCCCCGCCCTTTCACCCGATCAGAGATCGGGCCGACGATCCGCTTGTATAGCTCCAGGCTGCCCGAAAACGCCTTCTTGTTTGGCGTCACGACGTGGATGCCCGCGTCCAGGAAACGCGGGTACGTTTCTGCGACGACTTGGGAGGCGGTGTTGTCCACGAGAACGACTTTGCCCGGTTTGCGCTGCGCGAGATCGGAGAGGGCATCGAGCAGACCGTCGAGGCTCGCTGCCTGTGCACGGGGATCGTCGAGGGCGCCGGCCCCCGACTTGGGAATGAAGCAGCCAGTGCCATCCGTGAAGAGGAGCATCTTGCGGGAGTTGGAGATGGCAACGATGCTCATGGGGTAAGGATTGTTGACGAGCTGCTCGATGAGCTCAGAGCCTACGCCACCAATTCCGACGATGGCGAGGTGGAGGGCATGTTCATGACCGATTGTACTCATGATGGCGGAATCCGCGCGTGTAGAAAAGTGGGTGGCCTGATCTCGGGGATGGCGTACCGGAAATGCTGCAGACTGGAAGAAGAGTGTTAGATCGCGACGATCAGATAGCGGAGGCACCGACAGCGTGGTGAATACTCCTCCGGTTGGAGAGAGACAGAAAGTTGCGTGTCGGCCGTGAACAATGACTCGGCCGAAGCTTCGTCAATATGAGAAACCTCGGCGCATGCATCAAGACACTCGGATGACTCATGCTGAATCTGAGCCTCAAGGCACCAACATCTTTATGTAAACAAACTTCTATGTATTGCATTCAAAACACTTGTATGAAGGAGTGTACTGGTTGAGGAAACTGTGTAACGAATGGAAGGTGTAGGCTACTATGTAGGAAATGGAAGCGAGGTGCAACGAGCAATCTAAACTGGGGGAGAGGGTGAAATGGACTAGCGTGCTAATATGTACGATTGAGTACTCGCTGCACCAGCGTGGCTGAGAGGGATGAAGGGTATGTGTGTACGTTATAGGAACACAATGCTAGCAAAGACGTTCAGTATCAAGAATCGACAAGAAAAGGAGAGACGTACAACTAGGGCCAATTTATACACCGGAAAACCAGTATCGCACCATACACATCAGAAAGAGAAAAGGGCAAGTCTGGCTATAGCACAAACGTGATGGGTATGGCGCGATGCGATAGTCCGAGCTATGGGCCGAGTCGATATTGATACACGCGTGAAAAGGGGAAAAGGAAGAAAAAAGAAAAGGGCGGAAAAATGATGCGAGGTCGGCGATAAAGGACATAAATAGCCCGACCTCCAAATGAATCACTACAAAGACATAGGGCAAGGAGAATTAGGGGACCGTGAACCCAAAAAAGTGAGACAAGTAGGTAAGGGTAGAAGCATAGAAGGAGAAGCGGTGATAAAGGAAATATCACGAGTCCCAAGATCCAAGAACACAAAAGAGGAGAAATCAAAGCCCTGCACGTGTTACGCAAAGCCGCGCATAAATAAGCAGTGGCAGGCGGATAGTTGTGCTTGTAGTTGAATAGTGGCGCGCAACCTGAACGACGGCAAGGTCATCGTATACACATGGCGGAGCCGAGGCTTGAATGGATGATTTGTTTTTAATGTATGTGGCCTCGTCGACTCCTTTTATACAGACCCGATCTCTCGGGAGCCAAAATAAGAAGCGTGGTGCGATGTGGCGAAAGCATGCGGAAATGAGCCGATGATACTGTCACATTGAGGAGAGAAATAGATGGAAAGAGGTGGGATGCCGGAACGTAAAATCCGCCAGCGAGCGAGGTATGAATATCGACGCTAGACGAAACCCGGATATAAGGCTCCGGGGTTTGAGAAAAACGTGAGTGTATCCTGTGCGAGTGACCCTGACCAGTAGAAAGACCGAGTGATGCAAACCATAGCAGAGAGCGGAACACTATTCGTCGGACAACGCCCAAGTAGCGTGGATACCAACAGCCCCAAGAGAAAAGAACCACAGAAGAACCAATGCCGGAAATTGCCGGATGAATAATGATATCGGAAAAAAACGGTATGGGACACGGGGCGTCCCGGAAGGCCACCGTCGATGAGGGAGAACGTGGGACAAGGTGGATCGGCAAGGTGAGGCGGGAGGATCATTATGTCGGTGCTGAGGTGATATTAGTCTAATGGGGCTGTTCGCCAATACGAATAGTCTAAAGCTGCAACGGCGTCAGTGACTGACGGGCTGGACTGTGTAAAGAGAATCACCTCTACACTGTTGATGAGAATCGACGAGAAAGGAAAGAACCGCTCAAAAAGCGGGAGGAGGCAGCTCGTCCGGGCTGGGCGAGTTCTGGAACACGGAACTCGCAAAAAACCCGGCCTTGTCCTTGCCAGCACGAGTGGCGCTGGGCCCAACCGAACCGAATCGTTTCGGGGGGAAGCCAAAGAGCTTCTTGAGCTCTTCCGAGGCATCGGAAGCTGTGGACATATCCTCGTCAAAGGACATGCTGAACACCCCCTCGCTTGGTGTGCGTTGATGATGACGTGGTCGTGAGGGTGTCGAGTCTGGAGCGCGAGAGAAGGAAAAACCGTTGAAAGGAGACAGTGGTGCTGTGCGAGGACCATCTAGAGAAAGGCGCTGCCACATGGTGTCCGCAGGGAAGTCCCGGGTGGGCGTGGAGGGAGGAGAGTTTTCCTCCACGTCAGTCGTGTCATCACAAACAGGAAAACCCATCGCGATTGGGGGGGTTGGGGGGGTTTTGTGGTT
>JBBPRV010000918.1:0-13272 GCA_038093235.1 Boletus harrisonii | reverse complement strand
CGCGCGCTCGCTCGCACGTTCTCCACTTACCCTCACCACGCCTCTCTCACTGCGTATGCACGCGCTCTCGCCCACCAACTCCCCTTGCACAGCCAGACATGCGCGCTCGCTCGCGTGCATTCGCCCGCCCACCCTCCTCCGACGCTGTCCACTCACGCCAGGCGATCCGCGGGTAGACCTGACCCTGACCTGGGATGTGGGGGCCAAAGCTGGGGTTTCAGGCCAAGCCAGGCAGAGTACATCACTAATTACTAATAGAATACATGTTTATGTAGATACTAGACGTCGTATCTACATCGAAGACCAAAAAAAACTGCGGTACCTTTTTAGCGCTGCACAACAGTGCAACATTTTTGGTGCGATGGGTTGAAATCTCGTGATGCGAGTCGAAATTTCGCGATGGGTGGGAATTTGCGGTGCGATGGAGTAAAAAATCTGCGATGTAATAAATGTGCAGATATTCCGCCGTAATATTCTGCCATAGATATCAGCAATTTTTATTCGCAATAAGTACACATCCACCGCCTCAACTGATTGATTGATACGGTGGCAGTGCGGCGTCGACTCCGGCTTGAATAGTGGACCCACGAGGGCTCGACGCTCTTCCTCCCTCCCTCCCTAGATCCTTCTGTCGCTGCGATCAAGGTCGGCTTTCGGACCCAAAGGAACCTCTGTTGGAGTACCAGGTCTCAACAGGTCTCAATTACCACTTACCCTTGCGACGATAACTCTAGCTGGCGATGTTGGTTGAGCTTGACGCATTACAAGCCAACTTGAACCTGGCGCTTGACACCATTCGAGCTGAGCTCAAAGTGGCAGAACTCCCCGAGTACTCTAATTTCGCCTCCTTGAGGCATCCGCTCGATAATCCGGACGTTCTGACACCGCCCAAGCTTTATGAAGCACGGCGGCTTGCATTGGGTGGGGACCTGTGTTTTGACAATTGACATGTTCCTGACCTTCACTAACGTGTAACATATGTAGCATGCGTGGTTAGTTGGTTTTTTAACTCTTGTGACACAACCATGACTGATACCGGCTGCCCACCTTCAGGGACAACTCAAATATCTCTTGCAAGTGCCCTATGAAAAAGCCGTAGAACAGTCGTGTGCCGTGTATGATACCGCTTGCCTGGACATTTTCGTGAAGACCGGTATTGTGGATTTACTTGGCGACCCCGCTCATCTCACCACAGGGCTACACGTTCGCGAGCTCCACGAGAAACTGGACCTCAGCCCACAGCGCCTCGTTACCGTCCTGCGATACCTTGCGACACAGGGGTGGGTACATGAACGCGAGTTAGATGTGTTCGCTTTGAACCGCCCTGCATTGGAGCTCCTCCCTGGCAGAAACGGGAGAAACTGGGTTATGTATGCGTGACACTAACTTCTACATTCTGTATCAATCATCCTTTTCGGTAGGACCACAGGAAAGCCGAAGGTTGCAGCGTCACTTTTCGACTTTATGACCCACCCAGAGTGGAAGTATTCTACATCGTCAACGCAGACAGCATTTCAGCTTGCGCACAACACAGAGGATAGTGTGTTTGCGTATCTAAAGCAGCGTCCAGATGAACTTGCGCAATGGGCATCTTCCGTACGGGTAAGTCAATCCCGAAGTTGATCATAATTCGAAACCACTGTCACCGTCGATGTTTAATTAGTCAATGGGAGACACGTATGAAGCAGCACTCTTAACCGACTATCCCTGGACATCGCTCGGTTCGAACTTCATTATAGATGCTGGCGGTGGTCAAGGTGGACTCGTACTCTCCCTTGCTGGAATGTACGTGAATGAGGGCTAGAAAGTAGCATCAACTTATAACCTTGTCTGTGTTTCGCAGCCTCCCTAAGTGCAAGTTTTTGATACAAGAGTTGCCGGAGGTGGTACCTCTTGCACGACAGAACGTGGAACGTTCCTTACCAGGAGCACTGCAAGATGGTCGTATCCAGCTTCAAGTACATAACCTGTTCCACCCCCAACCCAAGGTGACTCAAGATACCACCTTTATATTACGATATATCTTGCGAGTTCACTTTTGCGTGGCGTTGTGAGCTTGACTAACCTAGATTTATAGGCATGACTGGTCGGACGAAGATTGCGTACGATACTTGCCGTGGTGTTTTCTTCTCATTCTGACCCCAGTGTCCAGATTAAAATACTACAAAATATCCAGTCGGTCGCACGGGCAGAGGTATGTCACACGTGTTTACGTCCTGCTCAATCTCATGTCGCAACGCAGAGCAAGATTCTCATAATTGAAAGCGCCTTAATGCCCGCAACTGTCTCACGAGAGAGTCCGATAGTCAGCAACGGACCTCTGCAAATTCCATCAGCGCCTGTTGGAGAGACTACTGGGGGCTACAAGCCAACCACTCCCCCGAGTTTTGTGCCCGCCAATTTCGGTGTGAATGCAAAGATGCCACTGGCACTGGGAGTCCACCTCATGGGTGCTTTCAATGCATACGAGCGAAGCTTGGTGAGTCCAACGTTTCTATCTCTGCGTGCGAGTTGGAGCTTGACCATTCTTTTTGATAGCCGGAGTGGGAGAGAATTGTGCATTGTTCTGGTCTCAGGATCAAGAGGGTGATTTCCCTGAGGGCCTTTATCTCCGTGATCGAGTGTACAGCACAGATAGGAGACTGACACGAACCCTGTATTGTCGTATGATTTCCGTTTCTTGGTCATTAACAGGCTACATAGAGTCATTAACTTTCGAGGACCTAGCCACATCGGAACTATATGGGGTTACTACATACGTTTGATTGTTTCCTGACATGTGAAGAACCTGCCTCCATTTGTGATTCCTTCTGCGGAATACAAGTGGAACTTCCTTCGGCATGACAACCAACTCAGTCTAAATGTGTAAAGGATGGACAACCAGACGAACGTACCCGACGGTCAGAGCCGCTCTCACCTGGATCTCCGGGTGGCACGGATGATCCGGGTGCAAGTTGAGTTTCATACTGAGCTACTGGTGTGGTGATGCATCATCGAAATTCCCTCCGTTTTGATAAACCTGTCCAAACGGGGGTGAGTCCTAGGTGTGGGAGAACTCGAACGGCGCGGGCTAGCGGATTTTCTGCACATGCATGCTCGCTCCAATGAAAATGGAGCCAATGCGTCTGCATTCCGTTCCGTCAGGTACCGATCCGGAATCCTTCGGAGGATCTCTCCAGTGCTTTTCTGCTTCTGTGTGTAAACCGCTCGTTCATGGACACGTCAAGCCAAATTTACCGCTGTAGTGCAAACCTAGAATACGATTATTACTGTCGAACTTTGAGGAAGGGAACGGTCACTCGATCCTCGCGGGAGTTTACTGCGGCACATGATAATGTTGTGGCCCTTGTGCAATACCTCGGCAGAGCAGTAACAGGTGGGTCATCCGAAGCGTCTTGGTTGATCCCCCTGCACTGGCGGGGATAAGGCTGTTAAGTACGAGCCGAGTCCAATGTTGTCCACCCAGACGTACACGGCAGTACGAGTGAAGTGATGTGCATCGAAATACTCCTGCTTCCGTCAGAGCTCAACAAATTTGCATCATGAACAGGAAGCATACATACTGGTGCTGCGCAGCTTTGGAAAGTGGATGATATAATCTCCCCTGCTCTTCCGGATGATGCGCTGGCTGAATAAGGATGAATGAGAGAGTGGAATACCTGTTTTTTTTTTTTTTGGCCTGAGAAGTACCCTAGGAAGACATAACCCGTGGAGCATCATACTGCACCATCCAGATCTAACGATCAGGACAAATACTGAAAAGCTCATCCTTCTCGAGGTGCTCTGTGCTCCCGCTGGCTGCTTGATTAGCATGAAGAAGCGCGCCGAAAAGATCCTGCGAACTCGTCCTATTCTTATGACAGATTCGACGAGCTGGTCCACGTATGCCCAAACCTCCTCAAATGCCGCCTTCGGCCTCCTGAATCTTGGAGTGAGACACCTTGCCCATTCCGGAATCGACAATCTCAGGAAGCCACCTAGTGCTATGATGGCGATGGCTTACCCGAAGGGCATCTTGTGACCGGCACCCGCAACTGCGTCGCAATTAATAAACCCCGAAGTCCATAATGCAGATGTGACCTTCAGCACGAACTGAGGATCACAGAGTTGACTCCGAGTCGTCCTCACTGTGAGCGTGAATCGAGTGATATGATCGCACCTGAATTGATCGCTCTACTCCGAAAATATCGTGGATAGGATCCAACACGTCTCAGCCCAATCGAACGCATTGGTCCTCTGAAGACACAGGGCGCCGGTGGGGTTCCACGGAAGAACAACCGGCTATTAAACTTGAAGTACAGACCTCGGAGGACGTTAGGGAGCAAATTTTCGTCGTGTTCAAGTATCGCCGCTTCTGCACAGACTGGATTCGTCCCAGACATCTCAACGATGTTGTATTCACGCATGTGCTCCCGGAAGCTCCATCTACGAAACGTAATTCCCTATTATCCACAAAAAGTTAACGAGTTTAAATTGGCTAACGAGAACGTGGGCTAACCCTACTTACCTTACCGCGATAGGGTCCACCACAAGGAACGCGATCACTGGATGAGGAAACTACAAAACCACTGGAACAATACACCATCCGAACCCCTGGAATACTATTACCGGGTGAGTCTCCTGCGCTCAGGCTGTGTCGGGTGTACGTACGGAGATACTACTTCTCCTTTTACGTCACAGGGCTCAAACCAAAGCTGGTTTATTTGTTGGTGCTGCAGAGACTTCGTTGAACAGCATTACTCGCTCGATCAACCCTAGCTTGATGGACCATTGGTAAAGCCACAGACAATATACAGGTCAGAATGGGGTGTCGTAGGCGCTCAGTGCCTGACCTGAATGTCCATGTGTTCAATATTGCCCCCTCGGGCCATGTTCCACGCACGCCGGTCATGACCGACGAGTGACACCTCGCCGACGATGACAGGAACTTGACACCTCTGCGTGCCGAACCTGAATGTTCATGTGTTCGATATTTCTCGGGCCACCTTCCACGCACGCCGGTCATTACCAGTGAGGCCATGTGGTTGAGTTTGGCAGTGTAAATTTCGAGCGTGGAACAACTTGAATGGGAACTTGATTACATAATGTAGATAGATAAACGTATAATATTTACTAGTAGATTGGCGCTGGGAATAATTAGGAATAAATATTCAATGTAGTTGCATACCCCGAGCGCTGCACGGGCCGGGAAAGTGATACAACTATTGCAGGCGACGAAAATGACCTGACGCTAAACCCAACAGATGGCATTCTCGTGCCTTCTGGCCTACTGTGTCTGCGCAACGCCGGCGAATGAGCGATAGCTGTCCCCACGTGGAGTAACTAAGCCCATCTCCCTCGCCTTTATCTGTAAGGCTAAGAGCTGAGAATAGAAACGCGCAGTGAACAGGTCTCCCTCAGCAAACCAGAGACCTTGATCTGTAAAGAGTTGGCGTATCCCAAGGAATCCTAAAGATAGTGGAACTTACGACCAGATGGTCTCCATATACCCGCAAACTCCCAATCCTGATCCCATGCTCCAAGATCATTCACGGACTCGGCAATTTCTGGACCGAGCAATTTCTGCGCGACGTCCTTGACCGTGGTGCTGTTGAATCTGGATATCGGGACGGTGTGTGAACACAGGAACATCAGACTAGCTCGAAACCCGAACCCAGTTGCGAAAACGATCAGATCCGCGGTGACTCGTGTTCCATCGGCAAACACTAGTCCAGAAGGACACATGTGCGATATATCAATACCAGCCTTTACGACGATCTGAGCAGGTGTGAGAACTGATCAAAGGCGGTGGGCACGATGGCATACCTTGCCAGATGTGATGAGTTTTACACAGCCCCTATCAATGTAGTATCCACCTAGAAGAGACTCAGCAGAGCACCGGGTCTTTCTCGAGGGATACTTACCTCGTCGAATGACAAGACGATCCAAGAAGTTGTCGTTCGGTCCAGGAAGAAGATACCCGCAGTTGGATAAACTGTCGCGAAGTTCCCTGATGGAGGTCTTAGAATAACTTGAAAAGCACAGTCTGTTCTGGGTGCTTACTTGTCGATGTCTGAATTGGTTGACGTGATCTCGTGCTGGAAATTCTGCAAAGCCTTATATGGGAAAGAAATATACAAACGGTCAGCGATGTCGATCGGAAGGATGTCCGGCGCAAAGTATCCTGCAAGTAGGTCAATCGCGTGCTGGTGGCAAAAGAGAGTGAAGTACCTCTAAACGAGCGACACATCGCCTCCCGACTAACTACAGCAGTGGGGGAACGTTGTACAAGAGTCACCTTTGAGCCTTTGGTCGCTAGATCCTGAGCAATATCGTGACCTGAACACCCTGCGCCAATGACGATTGCATTTTGTCCCTCAGCGATGCAAGAATACGAGTATTCGCTAGTGTGCATACAAACTCCCAAGAAGGATGTCTAATGAAACATAAGTCCAGGACTGACAGATCCGAAAGAAAATATCATACTTTTCCGGGGATGGACGGGACAAAGGGAACTTCACTCCTCAGTGTTCCTACCCCCGTGGCAACAACTAAGTGGCTAGTTATCACGGTAATGGGGGGCTGATCTGGCTGTGAGATAACAATCTTCCAATTCTTTTCCAAAATGTCATACGAGGTGGTAGCATGAGCTGAGGTCAGGAGGTGAAGACCAAGGGCTTTGTGATATTCGTCGAGGTGATCTGCGACGTCCGCGCATGGGATGTATTCCCCCAGGCTCTCCGGGAACGGAATGAAGGGAAGGGCATCTATTATCAGTCAGTCGACTTTGAGAGTCAGCATAGAATGATACATACTGAATGCCCTCGGAGTATTTGTCTCCAGGGTTTTGTATCGACTCCGCCAAGTATCGCCCACTGAGGTCGACCTCTCCACTACCAGAGTGGAGATTCCGATATTCTCCAAGCGAGCAGCCACAGCTAAGCCGCACTGTCCGGCGCCAAGGACGACTGCTCCATACTCCATCACATTCCTCCGCTCAAAGGGTCGGTTGGGGGACGGGTTCCCGGTTTTATAATGCTCTGTAACGCCACGCAAACGGTTCATGACGGTCACGAAAGACCAGGCTTTCCACACCCCGCCGTCCGTTTGAACGAGGGTGAAGACGCCAGTACATTCTGCTATGACGGTCTGAAACTGGACGATCCCTTGCACGAAGGTCTTATTTCCAGCGTGTCTAACCCGAACGCCTGGCACGATCTGGAACTGGGTCGGCCTCGCGATAGCCACACCGCCGGACAAGTATTGTTGGATTTGATGCCGGGTATACAATGTGCGATAGTCTGGAGTGAAGGCTAGTAGGTCCCGCCAATAGCTGTCGTCTACAAATGAGTGTTCAAGGGATAATATGCCATGCAAATTGGAGGTTATAAGGTCTGAGATGAAGAGCCGAAGCCATTCAGATGCTATGGTTTCTATTGAGTGGTCTCTCATCAGTGGTGGCAGTCGCGGTTATGGTCTGGAGAATGGCTTACGGGGGGACGATGGCTCTGGAGCAACTTCTGGACAAGGTGGCATCCTTCACTAGCGGCAAATGTGGAGTAGGAGTAATCGCGAACTGGGAATCTACGGTTTTTTGAGTGTGTCAGTCATACTTAACTACTTGGGGAGCACTTATCCTGATCCACGCAGAGAACTGCAAACACAGCCTGAGGACCAAACTAGATCATCGTCCCGCAGGCTGCCTAACAGGGCTGGTGTACGCAGCCTGGCCGATGCTATGATATCCCCTGAGAGAATGGCACCGGAAGAATGATTAGGACTTGCCCAAAGTTGTGTACTTTCCCTGAGGTTGTGCCCATTTGAAATTTTAAGTTGTCGCAGCTTGGAGGCTGGAAGTGACACTGGCTGGATGACTAGATTGTTGTGGTGTCCAAATTCAGAAACCAGCGTTCTCAATGCGGTATACGCACCTGGCCGGACTCCGTGATCCCACAACAAATACTGCCGACAAACACGTAGCTCGGCCACGCTGTGTTTTGGTATCATATTTGCTGGGAATTCTCGCGATTTAACTGCGGTATCTCGGGCTCGTCGATAGGCCAACATGATCTAAGAAGTTATGGTTCACGTAAGAGTATTGACCGATGCTCCACGGCAGGGATATTACACTGATATGTGCCGTGCTGATTATCAGCATCACTCATCACGGGGAGTTACATATATCGCCATGGCATGATGCTTCGACCAGTTCTTACGGTAACACATCAGCTTTTTATCTCCATCGAGGCCAGCGTCGAGATATCACACAGCAGCCTTTCTGGACCGGTGTTTGTTGATCCGGCGGGACATGGGCAGCTGATCGCTTTCGCAACTTTTGTTCCAGTTTCGGTGTACCTATGCTCACAAATATTGTTCTGATACCCTGATTCAGCAACACCGCCGTTGAGGAAGTCGCAAAAAACGTGCTTGGACCCGAAATTGTTGAGCATGTGATGGAATAATCTGATCATGATTCTGATTCGGAGTTTGCGGGTATACGGAGACCACCGGGTCGTAAAGTTCCGCTGTGGTCTTCTAGGTGGCACCATTTGTTCAAACGTTACGAGAGTGACACGAATATTCGACATTCCCAGCGTCAATTTGCCACTGCAAGTACTCATTCCTTGTGAGGAATAGAACTTGTACCTCAAACATGGAGGAATGCCAGTGGGTTGGCCTGCTTCGGCAAGGTTAAAATTTGTTCTGGCTGCAGCTGTAGAACTAGTTCGCGATGGGGAATCAAATTACGGCTTTCAAGATATTAGCCAGTACAGTCGTCATCCCCATCTTTGATGCTTTCTCTCACGATAATCAACAATACCAGTCGAATCACCCGGCGCCAGATGCTTTTTTGAAAACTTTGTCCGAAACTTCCTTGTTCATCAGACGATAAAACCTGAACCTGCAATACCATTCATCATTCTGATAGCATCATTTAGTTACATACATGGCCACTGATATCGAACTCGTGGTAGGTGTTTCGCACTTCTGTTCTCGAACACTGAGTGACACCCAGCAAGCAGCCCCCGAAATCGGCCCAAATTCTCGTCATTGGGGGCGGTCCAGCGGGTAGCTATGCCGCAGCTGCGCTGGCTCGAGAAGGCTTCAATGTCGTCCTTCTTGAGGCTGCCAAGTTTCCGAGGTTGGTAGTTTTGTCTTCTGTATGTGTTGCATCTAAAATCTTGTGGAGGTATCACATAGGAGAAAGCATGCTACCGTCTGTGCGCCCATTCTTGCGGTTTATCGGGGCGGAGGATGTAGTCAAGTCCTATGGATTTGCGTTAAAGGTCCGTTTGTGATGTCATGTTCGGCTATTCAGTAATCTGATCGCGTATCGCAGCCTGGTGCAGCTGTGAAGCTGAATCAGTACAAACGTGAAGGATGTAAGTACGTCCGCGTCCGATGTCATGCGGCTCAAATGCGAACCAATGCCTGCAGATACTGACTTTATCTCACTGGATCCTAACAATGGCGCGTGGAATGTCGTGCGTAGATTTTTGATTCTTCGTCTCGCTTGAAGATAATTTTCTCGTAGGTCCGTGCAGCATTTGATGAACTTCTCATTCGGCACGCAACTTCCTGCGGCGTACGTGTGATCGAAGAAACCCAAGTCACAGAACTGCATTTCAGCATCTCAGATGAGAAACAACCGGTTGCCGCATCATGGAAGAGGCCATCTGGAGAACGGGGCCGATTAGAGTTCCAGTATTTGGTCGATGCTTCTGGCAGAAATGGCATTATGTCGACGCGTTACCTCAAAAACCGGAAATTCAACAAAAGCCTCAATAATGTCGCTTGCTGGGGATATTGGGAGAAGACGGGGAGGTATATGCCAAACACGAAGCGGGATAACGCTGTGTGGATAGAAGCTTTGGAAGGTAACGCTGAGCTGGCGAGTATATCCACGTCTACTCACGGGTGGTTCAGACGAGTCGGGATGGGTCTGGTTTATTCCCCTCCATGACGGGTCTACATCCATCGGGGTTGTCATGGACCAAGATATCAGCAACAACAAGAAGCGTGCTGGCAGAAACGATACTGGTGCACACGGCTATAGCCTCCAGGACCACTACTTGGAAGAGCTGCGCCGGGCGCCTGGGGTCATGAAGCTAATTGGTGAGGCTCGGCTGCGAAACAAGGATAAGCCGGAGGGTGTCATGGCTGCAAGCGACTTCAGTTATGCCGCACCGAGCTATGCAGGGCCACATTACCGAATTGCTGGGGATGCTGGGGGTGCGTAGACCCGTAAACTGGTAACTCACTCGATCTAATGGATTGATAGCATTCATCGACCCATTTTTCTCATCTGGCATTCATCTGGCCTTCACTGGAGCCCTGTCTGCGGCCGTTACTATCGCAGCGGCCATCCGCGGAACTGTGACGGAAGAAGAAGCACAGCGCTGGCATACGTCCAAGGTCGGCGTGTCATATACCCGGTAAGCGGCTTTCCGCGAGCAACCATCACACGAGGATCTTATGTCCATTATTTAGATTCCTCCTCGTTGTGTTAGCAACTTATCAACAAATACGCAACCAGAGTGCACCAGTGATGAGTGAGGTTGACGAGGACAATTTCGACCGCGCATTTGACATTCTCCGACCTGGTGGGTGATGCCAGGCTACGTGAGAACATTACCTGATGCTTCAATGCTCTAAGTTATTCAAGGTACTACGGACGTAGCAAAGACCCTGACCGAGGATGAATTACAGGTAATTTCTCAAGACTTGTTGCAGCAGAAGTCCATTTGATGACAGTCGTAGAGAACCATGGACTTCTGCCGGAACATATTTGCCCCGACCAGCCCTGAGATGTATGAATCAGTCCGTAAGAGGTAGGCCATGTTAACTCAAGTACTTGGAGACCCGGTGAAACAGGTTTTCTCGCTAGAGTGGATCCAGAGCTTCTCTCCCCATGGGGACCGATTCTCCTCGATGCTGATGTAGAACAAGTTATTGCCGCGGAAGATCTGGACGCGAAGTTTGTACTCAACGAAGTGAATGCTCGCAAGCCGATTCATGCAATGTACAGCGCCACGGAACATTTCGCTCACGAAATGCATTTCGGATTCAAAGCCGTGTTGGAATGTGGTAGACTGGGACTCATTTGTGGGGGGAACGTTGCTTAGACAGCCTAGATCTGTCGGAGGAACGAGTTGAATAAAGGAGAGTATAGTCGTATGGAATGCAGAACAACCGCGTTCCGTCGTGCTTTCTGGATGCTCCAGCTGAATTCGACAAGTGCGTTTGAAGTTCCTTGAACTGTGGTCGACTGAGATCATGAAGGAGAAGTCCGACAAGAGAGCATAAAATTCCAAAAATAGATTATCTTAGATCCAAATACTTAAAATCCACTTGGAATTCTCCTAACTCTTACCGTTTCCGTTGACAAAGTTACAAACCGTCTACTTTGGCTGACACCATGGATGGATCCTATGTGTACATCATTCCTAAATATTGCTACACAGTCGTTTTGTCTTGCATTTAGGTCGGCACTAAATATGGATCCATCCGTGAAGTGACCGGCAGCTCAGTGAACTTTATTCGATTATTCCTTTGAATCATTGCATGTTGATGACGGTGCGAACCACCAGGCGGTCCACTAAGTATATACATAGCACCAATGGAGGGATCCGAAAGTCTATTGCTGGTTGCTCCAAATAGTTTGCCTTGTATTGGATTCAAAAAGTCACCGCGAGGTTACGTTGAGGACGGATCTTTGCACCGTAGGACTCTGCCCTAAATAATTCGTGTGCGGAGATTCCCGCTACGGTAGTACAGTAGTGGGGGCGAACGCGTTTTGGCGGGCGTTTGCAGGTTGCCAAGGTTTCTATTTGGTGTTGTTTGTGTTGTTTTGTTAGCCTCGGTGCTTGTTGTCGACGTCCGACGCTGCAAGACCTCGTACCTTCCTAAAAAAACAATCTCCTCGTACTATCGCTCGATGCTGGCCGGCTCCGACTTCCTGGCGCTCGCTGATCTTGCCCATCCCTCGGAATCTGATCCCAACGCTGGCCCCTCTGTTTATCGTGTGACATCACCCACGCTCGTCGAGTCGAGATCAAGACCTCGGACAATTTATCTGGGATGCGTGGTTTACTTCTCATCAATCCTGGATCAATCCCCTCCTCGACCGGGATTACTTGTGCGGCGCTGCTCTGTTCGATGATACCACGTGCGCACTGCGGCTCGTCGTCTGGCTCACTGCCGTTTCGGACACTGTTGCTTGCACCGCTGTCACGCGTGCCATATAGACGGGTTGCGACGGATAGCTTGATCACGGTTCGAGTTCGCGACGAGACCTCGTTGACTGAATTGATGGCGTTTTATCCACGTCTGTCATGGCGTCAACAACTTTGCTTTTACTGTCGAAGCCGCGTCGAGCTATTGCGCAGTGCGGTGGACGTGTCTGGTTTGGCTGGCCTGGTGTCCGCTCAGTTTGTTTCGAACCCTTGAATACCACTCAGTGTGACGCTCCCCGGGCCTCCCCCCTGAAAGTCATGACAGCACGTCGGTGTATGCAGAATCGGAAGGGCCCATCTCTTCAAGTTAGCATAGACCATGACACGAGATGTATTTTGGTCAGTGACCGATACCCACAGCTATCCTAACAGCACGGTGTATGCAGATTCGAAAGGATCCATCTATAGACCATCGGAACATCGTGCAGGTTTCGCCACGGTCAACATAACTAATTTGAGTAACTCCCCCCGCCGTAGCGGGTGTTGCCACGGATGCTGGCCCTTCGTTGATTACTCATTAGAATAGGTTCGTGAATCGAAGGTTCAACTTGAAGTGTTACTTAAAGTGCAGGTAAAGGACTTGAATTTTGCCCGCGTGTCTCCTGCGATCGGAGAGACAAAAACTAGGCGCATTGCAGTCCTGTTACATTGCTCGCAACGACAAGCCTTGGAGAGTTTACAGTCGATTGTCACGCACGCGTGATTTTTGCGAGTCGCATCTGACATCGGACAAAAAAGGAAATGAGTAGGGACCTGGGCATAGTCGTCCGACAGATACACTGTATGTTTCACTCTCAATATCACACGGCGCGGCGTTTACAATTCAAAGATGCTTTGCCGGCTCGTGATTCGGAGTGACGGACTCTTTTTGTGCTCGAGTCATGTCCATCCTCCGACGGAATCGTCGTTGTTGTAAAGTTGAAGCGCCACAATTTGATCCCCGGTCGCGGACCAGTCTTACCTGGAGGCGGGGTCTCCAGAAGCGGCGACTCGGCAGCTTCTAGCTGTGTTGATGGGCACGGCCGCCGACTTCTGAGGACGACCACCTCAGGCCTCA
>JBBPRV010000917.1:0-13276 GCA_038093235.1 Boletus harrisonii | reverse complement strand
CCTGACAAAACTGACAGCGACGATGGAAGTGTTGGATTCTGAGATGGTGTCTCAGGCATACAATGGGGGTAATGTTACAGAAATCCCCTGGATGTCCAAGGCCAAGGAACACAAGTTCAACTTGTGGATTACTCCATGGGAACCTGAGGACTCTTCTTCCGATTTCCTCCATTTCTTCAATCTTCCTTCTGATTCTTTTGATTCTTAGACAGAGTTCCATTCTTCTTCTGCTCTTCTCTTCCAACTGGAATTCCTGATCCCTTTGCTTCTCTTCTTTGATCCTTTCTGCAGTCCACAGTATGTCTTCCTTTGATTCCACAGTTCACCCGATTCTTCCCGATTCTTCTTATGGATGTATCTCCTTCTAGAATGGTGTTCTGCTGTTCTGTTTCCCCTTTTGGACTCCCTATTCAGGGTCCGCTCACAGTATATAAATGCCCAGTGTACTTGTACTTTTCCCCAGTTAGTTCTACACAATACAAGTGTAGTATCTAGCCCAATCCGCTGGTAGTTTGCGAACTACTTGTCGAGACCCTTCTCATAGTCTCTATGCCTACCAAGCATTGTAGACTCATTGATAAGCTCTGAGGTAAATGCAGCCCTCAAGCTCAAGACTTGCTACTTTACTCATTGTTCGTCACATGACTCTCGATGATAAAGCTAGGTTCTACACTTAGCGTAATATTAGCAGTTCTGTTGCCAAGGCCGCTCAATGGTGCAGCCTCGAGCTCATCCTTGGATGGAATGCAGTGGAGGATCTCCCTCCACTCCTGGGGAGAAGGAAATTGGGCAAGGGGATCATGATCCAGTCGATTGTACCAGAAGGGGCGAATGGCCAACCAATTCATCATGAAAAGCTTGCGATGCTCAGAGGACTGACAAGTCATGAAGAGAGCCGGCTTGGGAACACAATAACCTCAATCAACCAAGTTTCTCTTCACTCTCTGGGGATCCTTGTCCATCTGCTGCAACACATTTGCCCAGATGCTCAAGGGGAGTGGCATTTTGGGCTCACGTACCTCAAGCCATTTGTCGCGACCTCCATTTTGTCTGACTTCACAGCAACTTAGTCGATCTTGTCTCAATGTTACAGTAGGTAAGACTTACCACTGGCAGACTGGGTTCGGGTCAGTGCCTTATGCTGGGCTCTCCTTGTCTGGGCTCGAGTTGGGTTTGGACCCACTTGGGAAACAGCTTACGACGAGGATGCTTGAAATCCAATGGGAGTTGGATTTTTTGTAGCCACATAGTGCCACCAGGTATGGAAGTGACGTGAGAAACCACCTGGACCGTGAAAGAGGCAAGGGAAGGGGCGAGGAGACTGCCCGTTTTCAGAGTACATGCTGCGAATGATTTCATCAGGAAAAGTGAACCTGACCACCTGCATGATATTCGTCTGCGCAGTGACAGTGTAATTGTTGCGGATCAACCAGACTGGCACACCTGCATGGAAAAGATTGTCACAGATTTTGGTGTTGTGGGTGAAGCAACCCATCCAGTCAGACTGGGTGGGGGGATGGGCAGCAGTTGGATAAGCAATACAAGGTTGGATGTATAACACATAGTCCAGGAAGATGTTAGAACCATGCAACTCTTGGTGACAACTCCAGAACTCCAGAGGTTCATCTGATCAAATGGGACTTGGCTTCAGCGTATGTGCTGTGCCCTTACTGTTCATACAGTTGTCCCAGATTTCAGAGGGCAAAGGTAATGAAGGGAGAATAGACAGGAGCTATCCAAGTTGATAATCAAGCTAATGTACAGAGGGTATCTAAGAGTTTATATATGTCGGAGGCACATAGGATTATTAACAGATTATGGAGATGGAGGATGGGAGGTAAGAAAGCCAGTGCTGCGCTCCAGCAACAAGTGCTGGAGCTGTGCTTGCACAGGTCGGAGGTAACTAAAAGGCGGAGTTAATACTAATGTGGAACAAGAGAGTATTGTAATTAGAGGTTCAGAGGAGACGGAGAAACAGAGAGAAGGTCCGGAGGTCAGGTGATACAGAGTTGGTGAGATAACACTGGAGATTGCTCATGGAAGAGTGGAGATGTGCCCAGAGGGCCAGAGATGGACTTAAGAGTGTCATGGATATGACAGAAGGCCATGAGGTTGAGAAAATAGTGTTGTGCTTGCGCAACGAAAACGACAAGATCACGGAAGGTCAGAGGGTGGTTGAGAAGGAGCAGGACATCATGTTCGAGGAACTTCAGCATGTGGCTAGCAATGTCCACTTTTTCACCATGTGGCTTCTTCCATTTGTTGTATCGATCAGATGTGATCTTGAGCAAGGTGGAAACCGCCATAGCTTCCTCTTCCTTTAATTTGCCGACAAAAAAGGCAGTGTGAGGGAGGGGCTCAAAATCATCAGGGGTGGGCCAATACCAAGCCCACGAGAGAGGGTCAGGTGAGGGATGATGTTCCCTGCAATGAATGCACACAGCATAGCAAAACTCCTCGACATACAGCTGTGGCCATTGGAAGCAGTCAGCTGTATCAAATTGTCCATTGGTGCAAACATGCAGTTCTTCATCGACATTGTGAGGCTTGGGGATGAACACCATGTTTGGTGATGTATAGACAGTGGATCCCTCATGATCACACATGATGGATTTCATGTCCAAGCTGGTGAAAGAAACTTGTTCAAGAAGTGAGACTGTTGCTAAGAGGAAAGGACGTTGAAATTTACAATTGTTGGGGCAGGACTGGGGCAAATATCTCAACATGGCTGGGGCCATCTTGAAGAGGTGTCTGGGCTAGCAGAGCTTGAAGTCAGGGGCAGCGAGGATGGTGGAAAGACGCTTTGAAGGACCTTCAACCCCACTGTCGCTCAATGTGAGGTGGCAACGGGGTGATCCAATGGACACAAAGTCTGACCACAGAGGGAGGTTGAGTGGCACAAAGCCAACTTGAGGAATGGGAGATCCTGGGGTCTTGAAAGGGGGGAGTTGGTGCATCGTTGGCAGGAGATCTTGAATGGTGGTGACACTGAGCACATCATGGCACTGGGGCAATGCTAGGTGAGGAAGGCAAGCACATCAGGGAGGTTCTTGGTGGTACCAGATTGGTAGTGTGGCATACAGGACCTTGCAGATACTTACATAAGTTGTTTGTGAACATTTTCCACTCGGGAAGTGCCTTGTGTCAGTGCAAACCTTGCTCAACTTGGTGCCTTGATTCACATGACTCTGTGACTCACTGGCATGCATGCTTGCCCACCCGCCCAACCCCACCCCACCGTCTCCCTTTGCTCACCTCCCACCCATCACCACCTACACACCCCATCATGACACATACAAGGCTCTGCCATGGGTACACCCTCAGCACTTCATAACCACCTACACTCCATGCCTCACCACCTCCACCATGAGCACACCCCAGTGCCACAATGTGCTCAATGTCACCACCATCCAAGATCTCCTGCCAATGACATGCCAACTCCCCCCTTTCAAGACCCCAGGATCTCCCATTCCCCAAGTTGGCTTTGTGCTGCTCAACCTCCCTCTGCAGTCAGACTTTGTGTCCATTGGATCACCCTGTTGCCACCTCACATTAAGCGACAGTGGGGTTGAAGGTCCTTCAAAGCGTCTCCCCGCCATCCTCGCCACCCCCAACTTCAAGCTCTGCTAGCCCAGACACCTCTCCAAGATGGCCCCAGCCACGTTGAGATATGTGCCCCAGTCCTGCCCCAACAATTGTAAGTTTCAACATCCTTTCCTCTTGGCAACAGTCTCACTTCTCGAACAAGTTTCTTTCATCAGCTTGGACGAGAAATCCATTGTGTGTGTTAGCCCTATTCAATCCTATGATGATACATACAATACTAATCCCAACAATTTAGTCATCAACCACTGGCAGTATTCCAATCCTATGTCCCCTGTGCATGGGTCAACATCTGGCTCTGGAAACTGTGCAGCCATAGGGCCAGGGTCAAGTCTGCCTGCATGCTCTTCACTTTGAGCATGATCTCCTTATAGTATCCTTGCCAGGTCTCCCCATCCAGGCTACGTGGATTATAAACGCCTTTGTCAAAGTCATGCAGGGCAGCTATAATAGCTGTGCCAGCAAGACAGAAGACGTTGTCGAGGTACGTAGATTTGATGAATGAACCCAACTGAAAGGGGAATAATGTGAGCACATCCAGGATGAAGTTTTCAAAGAACAAAGAAGAAAAAAGGGGGAGTGAAGGGTCCTCTCAAAGGAATTCATAGCTTCTCATCAACTCTCGAATTCTGCCTGCCCAGTAACCGTTCTGGGGCTGTCCATGAGCTGGGCAAAGGCCAAATTCCCTCTGCAAATGGTACAGGGCATAGGTTTTGAACACCCACCGTACCTCGCACATTGTTTTGTGCATTTTGCACTCAATCCCTTTCGGAGGCTCGGCAACCATGTTACTCATGACTGATTGGATCATGGATGTTATGGTGCATGTGATCATGTTTTTGCAGTCGACTTTGTTGGGTACTGCACACTCAACCACCATATGTCACACCATTTCACGTCTTGCATGCGCAATAATGTTTTTTTTCCCTTCATCACCATCAGCTCCGACCCTGTGGGGAATGGCAACCAGAGCAGGTGCAGGTGTGAGGGCAGGTGCAGGTGTGGGTGTGGGTGTGGGTGTGGGTGCGGGTGTGGATGCAGGTGCAGGTGTGGGTGCAGGTGTGGATGCGGATGTGGATGCAGGGAGTGTGGGGTTATTGGGGGTAGGTCCGACTGGGGTGGGAATTTGATGGGGGGAAACTAGCGCAGGCACAGATAACATGCGGGTAGGGGGAGGAGCTGGCACAGAAGCAGGCCAAGGAGGTGAGATTTGTGGTAAATCTGCCTGCACTTGGTGGCATTGTGTGTGTTCTACAGCAATAATACTTGACTTGGGATTGCTGAATGTATTGATATTGACATTATTGGGCAGTACTGGCTGGACAGCAGTGATGAAGCAAGCTGACAGTGAGTGGCTGTGTAGAACAGCAGGCCACATGTGATTAAAGACTTGCTGACCACACTCAATGGCTGCTTCACTATGTAGAGGCTGCTGAGGAAGGGAGTATGGTGTGAACTGATGAGGTTGATCAGACCATGATCCCCTAGGTTGCTCATTGGGTATTGGGTAGTTGCTCTGTTGCTCTGTTAGCACAGAAAATGAAAACATTAAAGTGACAGGACCAATGCGATGAGCAGACATGCTCGGATAGGGTGTAAGCAAATGGGGGACAAGGGGGACTAGGGGGACTCAAGAAAGATCACATTGTGATTGATAAAGGCATACAACACAATCCTAGGATGGTACATAAGAGTACATCAATGATCTGCACTTATTTGTCCAGAAGGTCTTCATTATCAGAAGGAGAAGACATGTTATCAGCAGGGTTGTCACTTGATTTGTTGTCAGACATGCTTTGATAGGGTGTAAGCAAATGGGGGACAAGGGGGACTAGTAGGGGGACTCAAGAAAGATCACATTGTGATTGATAAAGGCATACAACACAATCCTAGGACAGTACATAAGAGTACATTGATGATCCACACTTATTTGTCCAGAAGGTCCTCATTATCAGAAGGAGAAGACACATTATCAGCAGGGTTGTTGCCATTATCGCTGTTGATTGATTTGTCATCTTTGTGAGACTGGGGATCCACGCTCCACACTCCGCCCTGGATCTGGACAGCCTCCTTGAGATAGCTTACCTCCTCATCTACCACTGCTAGCTCCATAAGGCCATCTTCCTGATTGGCCTTCTGTAAGTCTTCATCCCCCATCACGTCATCAGCGGTGACGTGCTTCATGCCGAGTAGACCTTCCAATATCATAATCTGCTTCTCATTTGTTGCAACATCCCATTGGTGACACTCTCAAATAGATTCAAAGAGGTTTTGGTGTCATTTGGAGGACTGGATCTCTGCCATGCTAAGGGCAACACGGTATGTGTAACACTCACGGTCTGCAAGTTTGCATTTATAGGCACTCTTCAAGATACAGTGAGGGATGTCAGAGAGAGTGCTGAGACAGTAGGCTTTGCCCTGAGCACCAAGGTCCGTCATCAATGATCAATGAGCAAATAGTTTGTAGTACATACCTGTTGTAAGTCCTCTAGACTTACATCAGATCAAGTTGATAGTCCGAGCAAGTGGGATACAATGTGAAGGTCACGAGTAGAAGTCTCCGTTGGGGAGGTGTATGGATGGAAACAATGTTTGGTCTGTTGTAAGAGATAGGGTGTGGGAGTATCGACATGAACTGCAAGAATGTTTGCAGTTGGGGGGATGCTGTTACAAAGGTCAATTCTTGGGGTGGTGGGAATTTGACATTTGCCTCCATGGGCAAACTCAGATTGTCTCTTGGACTAGGCAAGGAGGACGAGTTTGCTGAAGTGCCTGAGGAAGTTAAGAAGGGAGGGAGTTGCATGGAAGCAATGTTGTTCATGTTAGCTTCGAACGACTGGGGCAGGTATGTACAGATGACTGGTGGTAGTGCCAGCAAAGGCATGGCATGCAGGCTCAGTTCCGATGACTGATTGAATGGCATGTGATCCCCCTAAGTCATGAGGTCAGTTGGTTCTGCTAATGACACGCCAAGGTCAACACTACTACCACCATCACTGTCCAAGACCCCCTACTGATGACATGCTCAACATCACCACCGTCCAAGATCTCCTGCCAACAACACGCCAACTCCTCCCTTTCAAGACCCCAGGATCTCCCATTCCCTGAGTTGGCTTTGTGCCGCTCAACCTCCCTCTGCGGTCAGACTTTGTGTCATGCAGAGACTGCTTTTGGACTTTGTGTCCATTGAATCGCCCTGTTGCCACCTTGCATTGAGTGACAGTGGGGTTGAAGGTCCTTTGAAGCATCTCCCCCACCGCCCTCGATGGTATCTATATTTCAAGACTTCCTTGCTGCCCCCGACTTTTCTCTAACGTCCACAGCTTATATCCACTCGCTCAATTCCATGGCAGTATGTACAATACTGTATGTTTGTGTATCTGTACTAACCCCAACAATTCAGCTGTTGACCACTAGCTCCCCTTCCTGCTCCCTTTCTCACCACCAACTTTTGTCTGCCACCTTCTCCTGCACATCAATCATGCTCCCAAGGAAATGTTGCAAGGTCGATTTTGGGATATGCACTAGTATCCTTGAGGAACAAGGGATGTTCCACAGTGGTGACTGCAGGGCAAGGTAAGCATGATACAGCCTGCAAACATGAAGGAACTCACTATTGTTCTCCTTGCGCCAGGCAATTATACATGCCACATGTAACCAGAGCTCCCCATCAACCTGAAGATATCAGCATGAAAGTCTGCACATGACCATGATTCGCGGATCGTCAAGCTTGCGTCTCATGAGACTATTGATGACAAGTGGGTACATTGCTGGCTCATCCGTCCAGAGCACTAACACTGTGAAGTCAGGACGACACAGCAAATCTTGAAAAGCGTCTGTGACATAGTGAGACTGCTTCCAGGTGATCGAGAGGTGGGTCAAGCAGCATAGGTATTGAAATCCCCTCGTGACTGCTTCCCAGGACCATTGGGTTACCAAATCCAAGTGCAAGATATGGTGGCACATGGGCACATTAGGGAGATGGACGAAGTGAGTTTGGAACACCACAATGGGATCAATGGAGAGGAATTTCAGGTAGGGGAGACTATTGACAGTGTCGACGACTATGTGATATTTATGCAAAATGTTGCCTCCTGCACACAGAACGAGGTTCATCAGTTGAGGACAGAGTCAAAGGAGTTTGGCCATGGTGCTAGAATGGATAGACATGCCAACAAACAAGCACAGGATCCGCTTGGGCTGTATGGTGGGTGACTCTATGAGATTTTTGGCGGTGACATTGCAATAAATGGAAATTTTTCTATAAAGGATAGGCTGGAGCCTTTGCACAGAATTTCAGTATCATGCAAGTTGGCCATTCGAACTACACTCACCACCTTTTGACACAACAAGCCACACACAGATATTTGGCCAGTTCATGTGACTCCCTGCTGGCCAGCAAAAAAATCATCCACTTGAGCTTGTCTGGCAGAGCGGACCAACGAGGCTTGGATATAATGGCCATTGGCAGTAATAATGAACTATGAGGTGAGTAGTAGATGGTGGGCTCTCTCCTCGAAGGAACGGAGTAGGCATTTACATAATATCTTGCATCTTGCACATCCTACTGATACACCTTGCCAGTCATACCCTGTTAGGGACCATGCAACTCCTGAGGGAACTCCGGAACTCCGAAGTTCGTGCAGACGAATAGGACTTTGGCTTCAGCTTATGTGCTGCGCCCTTGCTGTCATTCGTGTCCCATATTTCGGAGTGAAGAGAAACAGAGAAGAAGGCAGAACAGGAGTCTGTTCTAGTTGATAATCAAGCTACTGTACACGGAGTAACTAGGAGTTTATATACGGAGGAAGAGTACAGTATTAGTAATGGATGACGGAGACGGAGGATGGGAGATCAGAAAGCCGGTGCTGCGCTCCGGCAGGATGAATGCCATAAGGAGATAGCAAATTCTCCTTTGGTGTAGAGACAACAGCGAAGGGTGAACCAGTGAGGAGAATACTCACTTAGGTACTTCGCAGTATGAAGGACTGTTGCTAGTAGCTATTCACTTGTTGGGAGGAGAGAAGAGCTTAGATTCTGAGTACGAAAGTACTTGGGTTTAAGTAGTGTCTAGCTACTGTTTGTATCTATTATGATATCCTTCTAAATAGAGAAGGTGGTACAATTGTGAAATAATCGTGAGAACGAATGGTGCAATGCACAGTAATGAGAGATAAAGGCCATTGGCTATTAGCCATAGTGGCGTGATAATCGCATCATATGACACCATCTGGATAAGAATAGAAATGGTGTTATGGTTATGTCATAAAGGTCTAGAACTTGTGATGTCATGGGTCTAGAATGTATTAGTAATCGTGAAGAGCGACCCAGACAAGATAAGATAATAATTATCAAATCATAGATTCTCAATATGCTGGAGCTGTGCAAGCACAGGTCGGAGGTATCTGTGAATTGGAACTAAACTAAGTGTGGAACAAGGAATATCGTAAGTAGAATGCCAGAAGGGTTTAGTCAGAGATACAGAAGGTCTGGAGGAATGGAGATACATAATTACAGAGAACAAACCGGAGATTGCTCCTGAAGGAGTGGAGTTGTGCCCGGAGGGCCAGAGTGTGCTTGGGGTTGGCACAGTATATGACAGGGACTCAATATATGCACATGTTCCAAGCCGCGGATAAGTGGCAACATGGAGCGGGTTGGAGGACGTTGGGGTTGAGGAGTGGCAACCACCAGAGTGTAGATGCACTGTACTCCTCATTCTATGCCCATTGGGGGTTGGGGCAGATGACCAGCAATTTGAGGGTCTCTTTGGAAGTTCTCAAACCATTTGTTATAGAGGTTGTAAAAGGCGGAGGGGTTGTCATAGTAGTTGCCTTGTCTCATGTCACAATCCACATCAGAATGCATGGAGTAACGGGGGTTGTCCACCCTTTGAAGGAAAGGGGACCTTTGAGCAAGCGGGATATGGTTGGGAGGAGACAGTGTAAGGGAAGATTTGGGAGATGGTGAGGGTGGAGATTGCACCATAGGAGTAGGCTCTCTCCAGATGTTTGACATTGCGCGTTATCTGAGTATTTCCAGTCCTCGTAAATACAACTTCTGAAAACTCAAGATCAAATGTGATGGAAGGTGGGGGTACAAACGTTGAGGATTGGAGTCAAGGATGGAGGAACTGGAAGTTATCTCTCTGGCTACAAGAGCACTACACAGTAACATTGCATATGACAATGTGATGTATGGTAATCACGTGAACCGGGGACCGTATGTATTATGTATCCCTCCACGCTCAGGTCGACATCACCTGGGAATCGGCCCTAGTGCACTATGGGCAACAGCAACTTTATCTGTACTTGTTAATCACCGAACGAGCGATGTAGACAACAGTGGATATGAAGTTGTTTACTCCAATCTCCACGTGATCAATGGATTTCCCTTAACCCTAGGGTCCAGGCTGCCTTTTGGCGGTTACAAAGCATACTAGCCCAAGGGCTAGCTGTTGGACTGTTGGTCCAACAGGGGGGGGAAGTGTGAATACCTGTTGAAAAGGCTGGGTCCACAGGAGACTTCAAATTTAGAGAAGTGAAGGGTGAGTTTGCAAGCTGACAACTGCCTTGAGGCCTCTGGCAAGCGTGGCGAGCTGAGGGCAAGCACAGCAAGAGGAGAGTACAGGGAAAGATGGTTTCCATACAATATTTTGCTACATAATAATTCCTACACTGCTACACTCATGAATTGCTAAATGCACGCTGTGGCTGTGCTACTGCCCTACCAAACAGTCAAAGGATTTCCTTCCATGTTGGTGGCCGAGCACGTTCAGGACTCGAGTGGCTGTGCAACCACAGCTGAGCTTGAAACATAGGCAGGCCACATGGTTTTTTCAGCCCAAAAAGGAAAGAAAATGGAGTTGACGACAGCTATTCACACGGGTGAAATAAGTGCTGCCAAAGGTTCGTCACAAACAGTTTCCCACACATTCTCCCTTAATTTTTTAGATGGGACAATGAGCAAAGGGCTCAATGTTTAAGGCGGGGAGTGTAGTGTGGAACAACAAAGGTGGTGCCGTTCACAACAGCCACGATTGAAGGCAAGAAGTAAAGAGGAATGGGTTGAGAGTACTCTTGGAATAATGTCAAGCCTCTTACTTACAGTTCTCAAAATGAGAGTTGCACAAGAAGATAATAACTATTCCAAGAGTGAGGAACTATGTACAATGGGACCGACTACTTATGTATATAGTGCTAGACTAGTGAGCCATGAGGAGAACATGAGGTATGACGTAGCTAATAGAATGTGATAGAATTGTCTGGAAGGAATCTGTGAGTCTGTGAAGAGGTGAAAGTAGTGAAATGTGAAGAAGTGAAAAGGTGAAATAAAAGTGTCTCTGACATAACTTTAAGGTACATACTTTCATTCAATATATCATGTTTCAGGGACAACTCACTTGCATCATATAGGTGGCAGTCAACCAGGCTGCAATTGATCATATCTGTCAAATTTACATTAACTCTGAACACATTGTCTTCAATCTCATCCCTCTGGCTCTTGGTGCTCTCATTGAGGAATGCTACATGAGGATTGGCAGCCCATGGCACTGGTCACTCGGAACTCTGTTTGGATGGTATACAGCACCCTACCTCACACATTGCAACTACATGACCATGTACAGACCATTCTTTCAAACATGAATGAGCCACTTGAAGAACTTGAAGTCAATGAGATAGGGTTGCTGCCTGGGCTGCAAGAGCTCCAGAAGAACGATGAGGGATATATGGGCAGTGTAGCAAATGGATTGGGTTTTTGTGAGTGCACTTACATTATTCAAAGCAATGCAACATTAATATTTAATCAGAAAGGGAGCAATCTGATGTGTTGGATGAGTTGGAGGTCAAGGGTGTGCTTGATGGCTCCGACTTGGAGTCAGACCCACCATCTCCTGGCAATGGATTCTCTGATAACAAGGATGCCATCTGAATGTAGATAGTATTGGAAATTTTGGAATACGACTACTAGCACTCTGTCTACCATTGTATGTACTTAGGATGTTTGGCTAATGTGGTGTTTGGGGGGTGTCACTGACACTGAGCAATACGATTGCTTGATTCGTATGCCGGACATGCCGAAAGTTGTTGAGCCTGAATTTTTTCGTCTGAAGGGAGCACGGTTGTCCTGGCTTCCATAGCAGATGTCCCCCCATAGCAGTGACATCATGATGGCCACTCTAGCCTTGTAACCACTTTTATGACGTGGGAAATGTAATCAATGTCACACAATATTGTGGGTGTGAGCAAGACCATATAACAGATTGTAACACCATCTGAATACCTTTACCAAACAATGATGGCCATATGATTATTGGTACAGTTAGCACGGAATGTACAATCTGGCAAGGCTTTGGCGTCATGCTTGTTCATTGATCTGAGTCTGATAGTTATGGACAATGGCATTTATTCCTTGGTAATGGTCATACAATGTTGTGGCTTCATTGCAAGGACTTATAGGCCCTTGTGATGCAATTGCCATGATTTCGGGAATGTGCAAGCAATGCATCTTGAATTTTACTGCTATAACTCATCATAGGGCAAACTCGAAACTTGAATTCCAACCCAGTATCAGATAGTAGGGCAGTCAGAGTATTGTACTAGAAATAAGCATCGAAGTCACTGTCATCGAATGCCTCACCCCTGCTGTCCCTGCCTTCATCAGCCTCATCATTTTTGTCCCCCTTATCTTGCTCATCCTGCTCGTCCCGCTCATCCTCTTCGTCAACATCCCTGTTGTTCTGAGACATGCTACTCAATCCCGGACCTTCGATTTCACCCATGTTGTCTTCTTTGTTGTCATTGGATAAGTCGTCATCAAGCAGCCTGTATGCATGTCTTTCTGATAGCACAGCATCATGACCAACACCAATTGCGGCATAGCGCACGAACACATCTCGGTCGGCAAAACTGTATCTATTAGTATACACTAGCTTACTTATGACAAATGCAATAAAACTTACATGTTCACGTAGTATCCTGCCCAATCATCCATTTCGCCAGGCAGTCTGGCAACCGATGGGCCCCTTTGTAACAGTTGATCGGTCCACCTGTCTACAAACACTGGAATGAGGTGACAACCACGAATCACTAGAGACGGATCCAAAAACCCAAATGGAGGGCTATCTCCGTCTTTGGGCACGAAACCGATCTTGGGAAGTTTGCATTGCTTGAATCCCCACTTATGGTCAGGACCAATCCCTAACCAACGAACCCAGAGGACATCCAATGTCTCTTTCAAACGGCTGACACCACCGGGACAGAAGTGGACCTCAACATTGAACACTTTGAGTAGTTGACAGTACCAAAAGGGGTGACAGTCGGATGCTTCTTCCCTTGACAGTGTCATGAGGAAGGAAGGGCAGTTGGATCGTAGGAAATCATGCTCCCTGCGAATGTCATAGGTAGTATAATTGACTCGAAGGGATTTGGATTCCATGACACAATCGAGGTTCGAGAGTCACAATTCATTTCGTTGATCCGGGGTGAATGGCCGCTTGTCCCCATCAAAGTCCAGGTTGAGTAGTTGGGACAACAGGTGGTCCTTTAGGCTTGACATGAAGTTCGGCTAGGAGGCATGTCAGTATGTGCCTGCTGTACACATCAATTGGTGCTCACCTGGATAGCAGGGTCGTGAATGTGGTTGGCAGGGAATACCGGGAGACTGAATACGT
>JBBPRV010000916.1:0-13276 GCA_038093235.1 Boletus harrisonii | reverse complement strand
GACCGTCCTAGGATCCTACGATGACCATGCACTTCGTGAGAAACAGGCCTCCCTGAGCGATGTTGTGATCGAATGTGTGCGTATGCCCATTGAGCTGGCATGAATAGCTGAACAATTCTGGCGTCGTTTAGGCGGATGCTGATAACGCGGAAGCATGTGCGGCGATCTTGAGAGGCCTGAAGAAGAGGTATGAGACGGCCGGAAATGCGCCTATTCTGATACATACCGTGAGTGGTAAATGAGTTATGGCGATATCGACATCTAATCATAATGCGCGGTCATTTAGTCTGGAACTGGCACGTAGCTCTTGATGTGTCCGTCGCTGATCGGCTTGATCACTTTCTGTTAGCTTGCATCATGGATGACACGAAGGGGAACTATGCGACCGAGACGGTCTGGGATGACACAGACGTAGCCAAATTAGACACAATTGCAGACACCCAATTCCATCGAAACGTCGACGTCCTTATTCTTGCCGCTGATAAGGAAGGTGAGTCTCGTACCTGCCAGTTCCTGCCGCCTAAACATGCTTCCTCCATGTCACGACGCCTTTGCTTACCCATAATCACAAGGGTACGTGAAGACATACCTCGTTCTCCCTTCGACGATCTATGGCTTCGCTTCCGGCAAACTCGTGGACCTGGGTATTCAGAACACACGCTCTATTCAAATCCCTTGGGCTGTTTCTGGCGGTATTTTGAGGAAGCGTGCCGGACATCTCGGCCAGGGATTGAACGTATGGCCAAACGTTCACGTTGATGACGGTGAGTTTCATGTTTGTTCTGTACTGGGAACCGACCAGTCTCACTTGCTCGACGACGATCGACAGTTGCGGATCTCTACCTTGTCCTTTACGATGCCATCCTGGAAGGAAAGAACGCGGGCCATGGTCGCGAGGGGTTCTACTTTGGCGAGAACGGTCACTACTCGTTTAAAGATGTTTCCGCCAAGATCGGAGAAGCGCTGTATGATCTGGGCGTGAGCGAGACGCCAGAACCGAATACATATACTGAGGAGGACTACAAGCTATTCCCTCCCGTATGTGTCTGCGGATGAAGTGCTTGTTATGCGTTGCTGATCAAACGGTGCATGTTACTTTCAGCTTTCTTTGCTTGGAACGACTTGTAGGTGTACGGCAAATCGAGCACGTGCCATTGGCTGGAAGCCAAAGCACACCACAGAAGATCTGTTGAAGAGCATCAAGGGTGAGGTCGAATGGCAATTAAAACACGCGCCGGGTGCCTGAAGTCCGGAATTCTGGGGGGGTTAGGTGGGATATGCTGTATCGTCTCATTGTATACTGAGCTAGCTGCGATCTGACTTGACTTTGAATATTTGAATGCTTTCCGTCACTGTATTGTTATCCTTGCAAGGGCTATCCCATGCCAAAATGCTGTTGTCGAACCTGTGACGGATCATCAGGCACAGGCCATCCAATGAATGGGGGACGGTTAACACAAAAGAGAATCGAGGTTTGTTCCTGCGGGGTTAGAAACAGTCTAAGTACACACGTATTCGAGCTGCCACTGGTCCGAGTCGCAAATGGGCGCTGCCGCACTTTTCTGCAAATGAGTAGCCGCAGCATCGCTGTGAAGGGAACTTAGGAACAATTGCAAGACAGTGTCCAGCTGTGCAAGAATCAAACACTTTCTTCCATGGAAGCGAATGGGCTAATTTAAAGAACAATGAGCCCCCGGAGAAAGCAATAAAAGTGCCGCACCCAGGCCCAAGTACTGCCACACGTGCCTGCTCCTGTGAACTTCTGATGATGCATGATGCGTGGCCGCCGGGGCAGAACTCGGGCAAGACAAGGTGAGAACTTCGCCCTTTCACCCTTCACCCGCCGTTCTTATCCTCTTTTCACCACACCGGACCGCAAACACCAGCCATGTCACGAAGTCTGACCGACGTCGTGCGTGGTAGAAGTCACCCATCACCAACGTTGTTGCAGGGCCACAACGGCGGCATGACGTTTGTCTCGTTTGTCTCGGGTGACGATATTATTAGCGCGTCCGACGGGGACCAGACCATTCGACGGTGGCGTTTATCAGACAGGCATAATACAGTGGTGAAGGAACTGGTGGTGCGTGCAGTCGCGATGTCGCCTGACAGACGCTGGTTGGCCGTAGGAGGGAGAGACGGTAGGATAAGGTTATTGTCCCTCGAAACGCCCTCAGAACCTATCAAGTCGGCTGGGAGACATGCGGATGTGATCAGGTCGTTGTCATTTTCACCAGATTCGAGCCAGTTGGCGAGCGGTGCACAGGACGGGACGATGCTTGTATGGTCATCAAAAACGCTCGAGCAAGTCGCAGGTCCGTTCAAGGTCCACAAAGACTTCGTCTGGTCGATCTGCTATTCTCCAGACGGAAGAAAACTCGCAAGCTGCGATCGGGAAGTTATCCAGATATGGGACAGCTCTACCTGGTCCAAGGTCGGAGCGGCCATCAAGGAACAAGCGTGGTCGCTTGCATGGGCTTCTGGTGGTCACAGTATTTTTGCTGGGTGCATTGACGGCACCATCAAACATTACAATCCCGACACTGGCGTACTGCACGCTTCGTATAAGGTGCATGATGACGTTGTTTTCTCGATTGCATTGTCCCACGACTCCAAATTCATCGCAACCGCCTCATGGGACAGAACTGTCCGTCTCTGGGAAGCAAACACCTTCCAACAAATAGGACCAATTCTTCCACATAATGCCCGAGTTCACTCTATCTCAATCTCGCCTGACAACGGTCATCTTGTCAGTGGAGCGCGGGATTCAAATGTCCGTGTATGGAACCTAAGGACCATCGCTCCTATCCTCTTCAGTTTCTTCCCCCTGGAACCTAACCGCGGACTAGTATGTCCATCCGTGTCCAGCCGTATGGCGAATTCTCACCCTGACTCTCTGATATAGAAGACGAATGGTTTCCACCTTCCCTGGCGTAAACCTACCAGGGATCCTGGTATCGATCATGAGCGTAGAGGCTCGCACCCTTCCGACGCCGTGAGTGTTCCTTCACCGTAGTATGCGACCCCTCTCCATCCTCTTGTCTCAGCATAACCGGGTATCTGAAGCAAGCCCCGAGAGTACTGATCACAACTCTACCAAGAGAAGAAGTTCCGAGAAGCGTGGTAGCAGTGTCTTGATTCTATTCAATGGAAAGGCTGAGCGAGCTAGCACGGTGCGTTAGCAATAAAGCTATCAAGTACTATAGTTAACCGATATCTCCTTGCACAGGTTGATTCTCCATGCACTTCCAGCGTAGGTTCACTTCATTCTGCAAAGATTTATCGACACCCCATGGTTTACCCTAGCCCTCTACCCAAAGAAGTAGTCGCATAGATAGCCCGTACACAGACAAAGAATCGCTAACGTCCGTTTCATCCCGTCATCTTGTGGTAAGTTACCATTCGGGATCGACTTCAGAAGACTAACAAAGCTTTAGTGTTCGCCAAGTCCAGTAAGATCAAGGAGACAGGACAGCAAATGTGAAAATGAGAGGTTCATTCAGGAAATGTAAAGTGCTATACTTTAAGAGTTACTCTCGTGGTTCAACCCGCGCTGCAGTCGATCCGACCCTACGCATGACCTCACAGGAAGTATTGTACAAGAAGGGAGAGATCCGGTCTCTGGCGGTAGCCACGGCGATATCTACAGAGGCACGCTCAACATGAATGGGAGGGCCATCCGAGTTGCGTTGTCGTGTCGACTACACAGCGGTTAAAACTTACCGTCAATCAACGCAGGTCGCAGTCAAAGTAATCAAAAGATATACGGCTCAGGCAGATGATCGATCGAAACAGAGGGTGTGTGTTATAATCTTAATCGCTTGCCTCGAGCATTAACTCTCTTCACAGCGTCTTCGTCGAGAGATCAAACTTTGGACGACGCTTGACCACAAGAATGTCTTACCATTACTTGGTACAACCAACGATTATGGAAATTTTCCCGCCATGGTTTGCCCGTGGGTCAAGAACGGATCTTTAACAGCATATCTCGACCGCTGCAGCAATGACTTGACAATAAGGGTGAGGATTGCTATAGTAAGCGTTTTCAATGTCCTGTTGAGTGTTTTTGACCGTCAACACTGCAGATCAACGATGTCGCTTTGGGACTACAGTACCGTATGTGATTTTGCTACACGATAGCTGTCTAATCGGTGACCCGTCGTAATCATTCGCAGTGCATTCTCAGTCCATCGTACACGGCGATATTTCTGGTGTACGCGGGCCTCTAGTTTTACCGTTTTTGCGCACTGATGTAAACATTGCAGTCAAACATCCTTATTCACGGCAGCGGAAGAGCTTGCATCGCTGATTTCGGTTTGGCAATGGTCGTGACTGAAATCGAAGGATCCTCGATGGCGTTGACATACCAAGCCAAAGGAACGATCCGCTGGACAGCTCCCGAGTTAATCGTGATTCCCGAGCCCACGAACGCAAACGAGGATACACCCAAGATCTTTCCGACGCCAAAAAGCGACATCTATTCGTTTGGTGGTATCATGCTCCAAGTGCGTGTCTATCGTTACCTGCCTTGAGATCGAGTCGGGTGTACCGACGATGCTGACGTTCAATGTCTTCGTTGCCTGCCTATCCGTGTTCTTTGACAGGTCTTGAGTGGCAAACCACCTTATCATTACTTAACCCGCGATGAGCCGGTGATACTGGCCATATCCAAGGGGGAGCGTCCGAAACGTCCCACGACCGCTATCGTCACGGACGACCTGTGGGACTTTATAACGAAGTGTTGGTCTTTTCAGGCAACGGATCGCCCTTGCGATTCGGGCATGGTGGCGTTCTTGCATGAACAGCTGCTCGATGCCGTGGCGGCGTCGTGCGACTCGACATTACGGATATATAATGATCCGGTAGGATATGGGGACGAGGACTAGCAGGACAGCGGTGCGGTATCATCAAAGTTATGTGCCGCAATGGTTAGAGTGGGGAGGTGGGGATTCTCAGGATGGACATTGGGTCGTTTTTGTGATTGTATGGTGCTGTACGCTGGGATGTCGCCATTAGCCTGTCGGTGGATTTGTTGTCCAATGGTATGTGGTCCGTGCCATGGACACTCGCTGTTGCTATCACTGGCAAACTACGTTTGTCCGTGGTGATTTGCTTTATGAGATAGATCACCTGATTCGCTCAGAACCGGATGCTAGCAAGCTTAAGCAACACGTCTGAGCGGTAAATGTTGTGCTGAACCCTGAGCCCAATAAAAAACCTAGACCCAACTCACAAACCGGTCCGCGCGATACTGTACACATTCAGGAGAAGAAGACACAGCGTGTCGGAACAAGCCGTTTCCGCAACCAGTTCATAGGCTATATCTCCCCATAGTCTTTTTCCTTGTACACCTTTCGCATCTGTGCGACGATCCTCTCGAGCCCTTCTAGCCACCTGTTGAGTTCTTCTTCGACCTTGTCGCCTGTGGCGGACGCCCCGCCATCTGGATCTGCGGCGAGTTTGACATAAAAGTCTTTACGGTACGGACATGCTCTCATTGCAACCTGGTTTACGAAGTGATCGTCAGCACCTCCCAAATACCCACACGTGCCAAGTCAGAAAGAGGACCAGGGGACAAAATACAAAAGATGGTGAAAGAGAACACACCGAAAACACGCCCTTGACGAAGAAATTGTGGTGCTGCTTCAAACTGGTCTCATACCCTTTGGTAAACGCCTTGGAGAGTTCGATATAGGGGTCGCTCTGAGCGGCGTGCAGAGCTTGATGCGTGAACAAGAGACCGCGGAGGAGCCACAAGAGGCCTTCTGTTGCAGTACGTTTTTTCTCGGATTGTTCGTTGAGCGTGAGGAGCTCGAGGGTGGTGGATTGAGTGGGGTGCGCGAGGTACCTGGTGCGGACTTTCTATAAAGAGGTGTATAAAGGACGACGAATGTGTGTAAAGCGGGGTGGGGGGGGAACAAGGACGTACGGTGATGTTTCCCTCAAGATCGCTCACGACTGGCGCGAATGCGGGGTTATCGAGGAGTTCTGTTGTGGTGTTGGGGGTTGGGTGATGGGAGTGATTAGTTCGCCGCCGTCCATTCGTACTGATGGATCGAAGATATACGTACTGAACAAGCGCACGACACCTTCCGATGCCTCGAGGAAAGCGAGGGTATCGATACCTTCATCTGTGATGGGTACATCGGCAAAGGACTAGTGATCAGATCCAGGAAAATGAGAGAAGGTAAACAATAGTTAGCCATGACAGGGCAAGGGTGAGTTATATGGTATATTATACTCGCCTTTACGGTCTCGAGAAATGGCGCCATCGTCGTCGTGCTGTGTGTGCTACGGCCAGAACAACGAGGAGGCACGAACTTGCCCTTGCTGATCTAAGCTTAATGGTTGAGCCACGTGGCCAAGTTTGGCCAAAATTGTGTATCATTCTCCGACTCATCCAGAACGCGACACGTCATATTATATTGACATGGTGGTTGTCCATGATGTCGAGGCGTTTTCCGCATCAAGCAGCTACCTCAGGTCAATCGTTTTTGTTATTGTTAGCTCTTGTTCTTGTTACTGTTTCGACCGAAAGTACGCGCAAGTCAAAATAATCCATGCTAGCGGGAACTCGACACTTTATCTAACAGAATCGAACCAGTTATAAATCTCGTCTTTCAGAACAATACAAACCGTGTCGCACAAGCAAGGGATCAAGAAAAGCACATTGACCATCTTCCTCTCTGTAACCATTGTAACCACGTGCCCACCAACTGTCTAGGCACGATATTATCCCAAACTTACACCCTGTTCAATTCCGCACGTATACGCTCTAGATATGACTTGTCTACGTGCGTGCGAGGAGAAATGCGACACGGGAATGATTCCGGGCGGCTGGACATCATGTAATCATGTGAACATCCACAGGTGAGATCAGAACCACTTACTGAGTGATGCCGTTTACCCATTTCACCTGAAAAGTGACGTCGTTGCGTTGGATATCTTTGACAGGAGAAAATTCGAGCGTCGCAAGCATCGTGGCGATGGAGGCGAAGAGCGTCGCATCTGCAGCGTACCGTCCTAACGAGAGTAAGGATAAATCAATGCAACCCACTAATCCATCGGATCATTCTCGTTCAACACGCATTCGTCATTGAGGAACCTCTCAGGCACGAAGTCTTCTGCGTTTGGGAACCGAGCCTCGTCACGAGACATGGCCCTAGCAAAGCATTTTTCAGCCAGGTCATTGGAGAGAGACTGAGAGACCGACCACACGTTTGCAACCACGAATGCGCCTGTTACCATAGTCACGATGAGCTCGATCATCTAGGCATGCCTGCGAAGGAGAAACATACCTTTAGGTATGTATTGGCCATTGTAAACATCATTGTTCGATGTGGCATGCCAAACTCCTGGACATTTCAATTATCGAGATTCCCTTAGGGCGAACTTGAATGTAGGTCCGGAAAGTTATCTTGCCTAAAGGCACCACCGGCTGCCATCGAAGTGTCTCGCGAATGATTGCATTGACATATGGCAGAGCGGGTCTATCACCAATATCGGGAAGGCGATCAGTCCCGACGACCGCATCGATTTCCGCCTGAGCGCGCTTCAACGCATGAGGGTTCAAGACCATGGCAAGGGTGAAAACCATCAAAGAAGAGACGGTCTGCGAAATCTGTGAGACGTGCACATGTAGCACTCTGTGATGAGACACACCGTCTCTGAGGCGGCTGTACGACACCTGAAAGTGAGCTATCGGCAACCTACATTGATTGATGACGCACCAAGAAGAGAAGATACAGCTGCCTTTTTCAGATTAAAAACATACTTTACGCGTTGTGACTGGTCAGTATACTCGGGCATGCGAGTGAGGTGGTCTGAAACCATTGAGGTCATCGAATGTCCGCTAGAGGCTTCCTAAGTGCGTTCAACGAGGCAGGAATTTGTACGGAACGAAACATGTATTACCAAGCGCTCTTCGGCATACCGGTAAGGAATTTCTGTCAGTTCTATTGATAGATCGCGAGTACGCTTTGCTTCGCGTTTCCACGAAGATCCCGGGAACCAGTCGGGGAGGTGCAGTACTTTTATCGAACAACTCTGAATATCGCTAGCATGATGATTCGTAGACAGCTTACGAAACGGGAACAGCTTGAGCAGGGCAGCTTGCTCTGGTGTGGCTGCTGGTACCGCGGCCGCTGCGCAATCCTCGAAAGCGTGTACTATAGGGTCATCTTGCGCGTTCGTTTCATAGTCATAGGAACCAGACAGTGGTACTGCGATGCCGAAGCTGGGTGCGTGAGATGTCAAGATGCGATGGATTATTGAAAACTGTCCCTTGCACACTGTAATGATGTTCATAACGATCGGGATTGTCGATCAAGTCTATAACCAGCTGTCGCGCTTTACGAAGCTGCATCGGGTGGAGACTGATGGCGGTATCGGCGCGATACGTCTGATCAAATATTCGCCTGCACGATCGCCAATGTTCACCATAGGGGGTGAAGACAAAAGCGCAATCCACACCATACCTAAGCAGAGACCATCAAACAAGTGAGCATGAAATCACCATATATGAAACTCACGGCTTGAGCGTTGCGACAAAAGGACGGTCTGAATAGATATGAGAACGCTTCTCCAGCAGTCGCACAGCAACCGATCGTGATCCTAGGACTACCATGTCCTGATCCAAAAGACGGTGATAAACTACGTCACCTAGTAGTAGCTTGTTCAACGTGCTGACGGTGTGATACCGGATGACAAGCTCACCGTAGATGACATGTCATTCTGTATATGTTTTCCAAGGTTTCTCGCGGTCGACCGAAAGTATATTTCCTAGTATCGGGATCGGTCTTGGTCCTGGGGGTAGAGGAAACCCCTTGCCCTCAAGTTTTCCCCGAATGAAACGCCGGATAACATCTATAGCGACGACTGACACTAGCACAATCACTGCGAGCTGAGCGGAAGACAGTAGCTGCATGATGGGTGAGGCTGCGTTTACAATGAACCTCCTGGCAGGGGATGCGATACTTTATAGAGGCGCAACTTTTCGCGCACCCCGGAGAATAGGCTTGAAAAGGGAACGCATTGAGCAGCTACAGATGCAGTATCATGTACCAAACTTGACCGAAATTCAAAGTCGGTACGTCCCCCGCCAAAAAGAGGTTAAAAGCAGCTTGCAAGTTGGTGATGTATTGCCTTCGTTCGAAATCAATCCAGATAAGTAGGTCAAGAAGAGCGTGTGGGTGCCATTGTGTGTTCCAGGTCGTGCCAGAGCTCCTAGGAGGCGCGTGTACAGATCGCACCTTTGTAATACGAATCGAGGCGGAGCGGCGGATCGATCGATGGCTGAAACCTGCCTCTGTTAGTCTGCATGTCCGACCCCCCGCTCCTGGACATCGTTTCGGCTAGTCTTCTTACTCAGAATCACCAACTGATAATCGGCGTTGCCTGCTCAAGTGAAGGATACTTCGGCGTTTTTTTTTAAAATTAGTAGAAGTGATTCGAAGCAAGACACAACGAACATCTCTTAAGGGAAGATGGCCGTCTTTGAGAGCTGGACACGAGACGAGGACTTGTGGTCTCGAATGAAGCATTACACTTAGTAGTTGCTTACACTCTCGGACTGATTGGAACGACCATGTGCATGACGGAACGCAACAAGGCATGCGGTTTGGTTCTGTTGTCAATACGTGATGGGGGCTGTGACAGTTTTAACACCACAAATGACCTTGCTTGCAGGGTAACATACAGCTCTCTCGTGCTTTCGAAAAAGAGATTCTCTTCCACTGTTTGAGCCCACGAATGACCATAAATTCACCCACAACGTAATAAAAAAAATTCCTCACTGTGCAGCATACCACTTATTTTCCTTACCAAGCCACCGATAGAGTAAATGCGAATATGACTCGTGCGTGACCACCGGGGATCGATCGCGTACGCGTGTCCTGTGTGGTCAGGGTTGCTCGTGGTTGAGGAGGACTCGGATGGCAGTGAGGGTTCAGACTCAAAGTCGGCAGCAATTACGCGGTTAGGTACAAACAGAGGTCAATATTCGGCGGCTTACCAGTGTAGAAATGCGTGGGAATGAAATTGTCTAAATTCGAAGTATAAGTACCTGGCTTCGTCAGGCGAAATTGCCCTTAGGGTAAAAAAAACAATCACTATCAGAATGCTTGGATTCAAGGTTACCGTTCACACTCGCCAATGGTAAACCGAATCAAATGTTTCCGATGATGGTGCGGACATCAGGTGCAGGAAATAACATTGTCATCGAAAAAGTATTTATAAATAATCATAAAAGGCATAATTGTATCACAAAGACCCCTCCAGAAGAATTGGAATATAATTTGTGCTAGAAACAATATGTATTTCTAGTATAATTATGTTCCAAAGTTTCGGCTAGATATAATTATGCCTTTTGTGATTATTTCTATCAATATTTTTTGATGATAAAATTATTTCTTGCACCCCGTGTCTAGTCATTCATATCATGATGTTCCCACGATCTGGTCGTTTCTTAAATTCCTCTTCGTTTTCTTGAATTTTGATTAGGTCCTGTCCACCAGCCGGCGCAAGGGTAGTAAACAAGGGATATCTTATACCCGGTGGTCCGATCGGGTGCCAGTTTGATGTCAGTTTAACTCCCGTGGTATCAAACGTGTCCCGATTTGAGCCCACTTGCACTGCCTGGGTGGCAATTCCGGTCATATTCTTCGCTTGAAGGCGTGATGCAAATTGGAATTTAGTTTCCAATTTCGATGCGAGCAGGTGCGGGGTAGAATCCGCAAGATCAGCACCCCTGCGTTCTTTCTCTCCGGTCGCCCTATCACCACCTGTGACACATCCTGTCCACCCAACCATCACATTCATGTCATCTGGTCCCCGCGTGGATCATACTGTGTCCCGCAGAGTTCACTTGACCCTAAATTGCTATAGAGCCCGCCCATGCTAGATATGTACACATTCCTTCCAGGAACGCCTCGTGTACCGATACCATTCAGCCAACGTCACTCGAATCACCTCCCAAATCGACGTTCTGATTCCAGATCCGAGTGGCCAATGAAGATGCCGCCCGAACAGCCCTTCAATGTGATAAACTATTTCTTTCCACCACAGGACCAGGCCATCAGTGAAACGGTTAGCCGATAGGACTGCAGGACCTCGGGTAACAGCAAGACTCGATGAGGTCATCCTCAAGAGTTGGTCAATGAATAAATCTTATCGGCAAAATGAATATACCTATATATCTGGTCGGTGTGACTCGAAGGTAATATTTGGGCGGTGTTTGCCGCCATGCTCAGAGATCATCGATTATCAATGATTAAACCGCAAACAATACAGAATTCCTGAAAAAGCTACTGGATGCTACTGGATATTAAGAATGGCATGGAACGTCTCCTTGTCTGCAAAGGAATTGACATAGAACTCCCCACCAAGCTCCAAACTGTTGTCGCATGTCATATTTGGTGGCACCGCAGAGCCGAACTTGGGAATTAGCTGGATGACCTGGCGAACATCGTCGAAGGGGATAATATCGCCCAAACGTTGGCCATCGCTGCGAAGCCGGCGTCGCACAAGAAACATTTCCAAATCTGGGGCAGGTGCAGTAACACGAATACCATCCACAACCACAAAGTGAGCGTTTGAGAAGTTGAAAAATTCAACATACAAGAGAGGTGAAGAAGGGGGATCGGTGATGGGCTCCAATATTGCTCGTACTTGGGCAACAAGGTAACCTAGTAGCATGTAAGGATGGGAAGGAGTAAACGTTTGTGGATACGTACGTTCACTGTCTATATTGGAGGAAATTAGATCACCGCTCTCATGAATGACAAGGACTGTATTCGCACGACCACAAGGTAAAAGAGGGCCTGGAGGTTCTGCTTGAACAGTCTGAGGTGGTGAGAAAGCAAGGGGGTTTTGTACTGAACGGAGTTGAATGCGGAACTTATCCCATGCATGCAGGGAATAGAATGGGAGGGGACAATTAGATGCAGCAAGACGACGACCGTTTCGGCTGGTGTATGAACGGCCAGAGGAGAAATCACCCAATGCAGGGCGTAGATCGTTAATCCCAAACAATCTCGAAGCATCGTCAACAGAAAGGTTGGGAAAGCGAGGATGGATGGTGACAAGAAGGGCACACTTGGCATTGGCGGAAATACGGGAGCGAGGGTTCTCGAAAAGTGACTTGCTTGATCCTGGAATGGCTGTGGGCTGCTCGTCGGTTGGGACATGACACCATGGTGACCCTCCTATCAGCCGTTCCTCGTAGACCAACTCGTCGATCAATGCCGTATGAGCCAGTTTGAGACTGGTATAAAGGCGGAAGAATCGTTGTTTCTCTTGGCGATCGAGGAACCGACAACATTGCTCATGAAAGTTGCGGTGATTGGAAAGGCGGAAGGGGGTTTTAACATGTGTGATATGGCACCGCTCCGTGATGTCACTGGTCCACTGATATGGCGCACCCATTGCACGTGTACTCTGCACGACATGCTGAGCTAGCTCCAGCTTGGGAATATGAAAGTGATTGAGGGGGCCATTTTTTCCTCGACGACCTCCAGCCTCGATGATACTCTGTTTATAGTAGTGGAATTCTCGCAGAGCTTCGGAAAGTGAATGCAAGGTTTCCTCGTCATGGTATGCACGCTGAGCTACAAAGATAAATTCCGTAATGGCACGGAGCGCACGTAGGACATTAGGATGGATCGCGCCTGCAGCAACGGCAGGCAGTAGCCTCTCGAGGTCCCGGTGTTCCTTCCCACCAGTTTGCTTGGCAGTGGAAATGCCGTTCGGCCAGCGCCGTGTCCCAGTTCGTGGCTGGAGGACAGAGAGACGTCGATCGAGCTCTGCACCTCCAATCATGTTGATAACCCATTGAATGCAGTGGTCGAAGAAGAATTTGTGCCATTGGTGGAGAGCGTCGGGGGTGAGGAAAGAGGATGGGCAGGCATCCCCCCAGTCGGCCCAAAATGGAGCGACAACACCATTAAGACGATGCATAAGACAGACTTTGTGAAAAGCTGCAATATCGCAAGGGTCGCATATATTACATGCTGCTCGAATGGCGTCGAGTGTCTGTTGTCGAAGACGGGGAGGGGAGGGTTCTGAATTGCCGAAATGTTCAGCGGTGGCAGTGGAGATGGGAGAATTTCTAGATGATACGCCAGCAATTAAGAGTTGTTCTGGGTAATCGGCGATCCAAGCAACAAGCGGAGTGTGGACGACCCGAAGGTCACCGTTCGGATCTGACATGACTTCACCCCAGCGTTCTGCCATCTTCAAATTTTGCATCACAACGGAGACTGCAAAATGGTATACGTGC
>JBBPRV010000915.1:0-13287 GCA_038093235.1 Boletus harrisonii | reverse complement strand
GTGGTCCAGACCATTCTAGAGATTAGATAGAGATTGCCAGCAATCAAGAGATAAGGGTTATCACATATCTAATGTGAGTTGATTGCACTTCTGGTGCATAGATAGCTTGATTGTGCATGCCCAGTGCAATTGATAAGGAGATTACACCTGTCCAAGGTGTCTAATAAGAGGTAGCACCTATCCTGGGTGCTTGATGAAAGGATGGCACCTGTCCAAGGTGCTTGATAAGGGAATCTACCCTTGAGGAAGTGAAGAAAATAAAAAGATAGATGCATCAAGCATAGTTGCAAGTTGGCAGCTGTTACAGCAACAGTCATCTGATTGGGAGGCCCAGAGCACTCATCACAAAGGGCAGTCTCACAGCATTCCACAGTGGAAGACCTAACCCTCAACCTTGACCCCAATGACCTTGTGTTCACACACTTGGATGAAGGCTTATACATCCTGCCTCGTATGTCCGTCACTGAACAGTGTTTACTGTTATGTGTCAGTGAAGAACCACAGTCAGAACCACAGTCAGAAGGTAACGCACAGTTGTCCCCTATTGTAGTAGTTCCCCCTGCAGTAGCTCCACCCCCAAAAAGGAAGTGGGATGAATAAGAAGCAGTAGAGGAGGAAAGGCCAAAACAAAAGAAGGCCAAAAAGAGAGAGTACAAGAAGATCCACAGATTTTGGGGAGGAGAACTTGCAAACTTCACCTGCATCAACTTATGCCCCATGTACACTTTACATAAACCAGAATGATACCACACATAGGCTACTCCCTTCCATATCACTATGTCTGCTCATATCAATCAGATTTTGGGAGATGCCACCATTCCATGGGAACAGAAGATCATTGTGATCTTAGAAGAATTTAACAATAAGGCACAAGAACTCAGGATGGTCTGAGACCAAGTTAACCTTCTTGTGGGAGAGAACAATCGTCTTTCACAAGAAATACAAACGTTATGTACAGCAGCACCAGCAGGCCTCATACCAGCCACACCAGCACAGGGAGTGTCACAAAGAATAGAAGTATTTGCAGACCACAGAGAATACGATGGCTCTAAAGCCAAATTTGAAGAATGGTGGGCTAAGATGAAGGCTTGGCTAGAAATGAATGCAGTGATGGTGCCTGCAGAAAGCTATGAGGCAGGAGTTGCTGTCCTCTCACAGCTCAAAGGAGCAAAGGCAGGGCAATTCGCCCAAACCAGATTAGTACAAGGAAGAGCCTACACATGGGCCACCCTAACTGACGAAGTTGAGGGGTTATTCAGAAGCACAAACCAACAAGACTGGGCACATGACCAGCTATGCTGCCTTTACCAGAAAGAGATGCCCACCGACAACTTCATTGTCAAATGGGAAAGTCTATATTAGCAGGCAAAAATCAACACCACTCATGCTATTGAGCTGTTGGAGAGAAAAATGTTAAAGGCTCCATCATCACTCAAATCTTCAGAGAAAGGAAGCAGAAAGACACAGTTGCCACTTACCTAAGGGAGATATGAGAAACAGGTACAGCACAAGAAGCCCTTGATTTCATTTGAGGCAGAACAAGCCAGCTCAGCTCAAATTTCCAATCTGAGAAAGACTCCCACACCATGGACATAGGGGCAGCAAGGTCGTCTGCATGTTACAACTGTGGCCAAGAAGGGCATTTCACCAAGAATTGCCTGAAACCTATTAATGCATGCCCCTTCTGCAAGTGGTTAGGGGGTAAGCACAAGAAAGGCTGCAGCAGAGGCAGCTGAAATGCATGAGAAGTGAACACATCCTGGGATGACAGAAAAAGCATTAAAAGTAATGACAACAGAGTGGTCCACAAGGCTTCAAAGGACAAGAAAGGCAAAGGAAAGGACTTTCAACAGTCCATCAAAGGTATGACTTATGATGAGGCCCTCACATGGTTCAAGACCAATGAGGCAGTAAAGTTGGGAAAAGCCTGAGCTCAAGGAACTTATCTGGGTGATCTGAGGGTTTCCATAATAAGTATTCTCCCCTTTTGGTCAAGGAGTCACAAGACAACTTGGCTGAATCTACCTACTCTTACACATCAGAGGGGCCTCCTAGTGAGCTCACCAGGGACGTTAAACCTGGGCTTAATTCCTCTTCTCCCAAAGAAAAGAAAAATACACAAACTCCATCCCTCAGCCACTTTCCTGAAATTCCAGAAGAAGTCTTTGTACAAAATGTCAACTTCACATGGGAAATTATGTTACCTATTAAAGTCGCTTCCTTATTGCAAAGAAAGTCGCTTACTAAAATGGATGCATTGCTTGATAGCAGTGCAAATGCAATCTTCATAGACAGATCTTGGGTGAAGAAAGCCAAACTCCCCCTTATGAAATTATAATACACAATCCCTGTCTTTAATGTTGATGGAACTAAGAACTCAGCAGGCAACATTACACATGTGGTAGATTTAATGATCAAGTACCAGGGTCACCATGAGAAAGTTACAGCAGATTGACATGCTGAAGCAACAATTTACCACTGCTCCTGTCCTTGCATTCCCAGACAATGACTACCAATTTCAGCTACAAATGGACACTTCAGGTTATGCTACAGGGGCAGTGCTTTCTATGTATAAAGAAAACAAGTGGCACCCAGTTGCCTTTTCCAGTCATAGTATGATGCCTCAGGAATGAAATTACCCCATTGCCAATAAGAAGATGTTGAGCATCATCCATGCTTTGGAAATATGGAGGCACTACCTGAAAGGAGCTCATTACCAGTTTGAGATCTGGAACGACCACATCAACTTGCAATATTTTATGAAGTCTCAGGATCTGAACAGATGCCAAGCGTGTTGGTGGCAATGGCTATCCAGATTCAACTACATATGTCTTTGTCTACAAGCCTGGTGCAACAAACACCAAAGCAGATGCCCTCTCTAGGAGAGAAGATCACATGCTAGGCGTAGAAAATGATAATAAGGGGATTACCATGATCTCACCAGAGCGGATATGAACCATCCCAGTTGCAATCCATGATGAAGGCAAACAAATCCTCATTTCCATAAGAAACAAGTTACACATGCTCAAGGAGAGTGAAGTCCAAGAATTATGCATAAAGCATGGTGTTTGCCAAATTGATAAAGAATTATGAAACCAAGAAGGAAAAGCCATTGTGCCTGATGATGAAGCAATCCACTTATCTATTATGAAATCCCTTCATGACCCACCAGCCACTTGACATCCTGGTTATGAAAAAACCATTGAGCTTCTTAGGAGAAGTTACTGGTGGCCAAACATGACTGTTTACGTCAAAGATTATATATCACAATATGATAGATGTGCTTGCATGAAAGGAAGCAATAAGGCCCCAGCTGGCATCCTGCTCCCTTTGCCCTTGCCAGATGGCCTGTGGCAGGATGTTACTGCCAATTTCACCACTGATCTTCCCCCATTAAACAGATCTAATTCCATCCTAGTAGTCATTGACTGATTCTCTAAAGAAACTGTTTTTATTCCATGCAACAAGACAGCTATGGTGCTAGACACTGCCAAGCTATATTTACATCATGTCTGGAAAAACTGTGGACTTCCCCAATTGATTGTATCAGATCGTGGACTGCAGTTTGCTTCCAAGGTTATGCAGGATGTTTGCAAATGCCTTGGAATTCAAAGTAAATTAAGCACCACACATCACCCACAAACAGATGGGCAAACTGAATGTATGAATTGAGATCTCCATCAGTATATCAGAATGTTCTGAGAAGCAGGACAAATGGACAGACTGGCTTCCAATTACCCAATTCTCATACAACTCAAAGATGTTGGCTGCATCTAAGAAATTCCCTTCTGAGGTTACACACACATTCATCCCTAGAATGGGAGTAGAACAACACATGTCCAAGGCACCAGCTGCCAAGAACCTTGCTGAGCTACTCAGCAAAACCTTACAGGAAACAAGAGAAGGTCTGGAAGTATCCCAAGAGTGTGTGAAAGCTCAAGTGGACAAGTATAGATTAGACACTCTGCAATATAAAATCAGAGATAAGGTCTGGCTGGCTACAGACAACCTGTGCTTGATGCACCAAAGTAAGAAACTTACAGAACAGTGGCTAGGCACCCTCCCAATAGTTGATCTCATGGGCCCCAATGCAGTTAAGCTAAAGCTTTCCCAGGGAATGAAAATCCATGATGTTGTGAATATCTCTCATGTCAAACCCTACAAGGAATGATTGCCTGGACAACCAGAAATCCAGCCAGAACTGGTTGACATCACCAAAGACTGAGATGAAGTTCATGAAGTAGATTATCTTGTCAACTCCCGATTAAAGGGACGGTGCCTTGAATACCTTGTGCACTGAAAAGGCTACTCAGATGAGGATTGGACATGGGAACCCCTTGGCAATCTTAGCAGTGCTAAAGATGCTGTTCACAAATTCCACATCCTCCATCCCAATGCCCCCCACCAACTAGCAATGGATTTTGCACAATTTGAGAAGTTATTTAACCCTTATGACAATTATACTAAATAAGTGTTACACTAAGTGTAGAACCTAGCTTTAATCAGCAAGAGCTTCATGGCGAACAACAAGTAAAGTATCCAGATGCTAGAGGGCCGCAACCTCAAAGCAAGTATCAAAGAGTCTATGTATGCTTGGTAGGTGTAGAGACTATGAGAAGGGTCTCACATAGTAGATTGCAATCTACTAAACAGGTTGGGCTAGAAACTACACTTGAATTGCATAGAACTAACTAAGGAACTACAAGTACACTGGGCATTTATATACTGGGAGCAGACCCTGAATAAGGAGTCCTAAAGGGAAAACGAAACAGTGGAGTGCCATTCTAGAAGGGGATACGTCTATATGGAGAATGGAACAGAGCAGAATGGGAACTGCAGACTGCGGACTGCGGAAAGGAATGGAACAGAAGAAAGAAGACATATGAAAGGAGAAAGAGGAGTTCCGGCAGTAAAGGCAACATGGAAAGAATGGAACTCTGTTGGACTAAGGATCAAAGGAATCAGGAGGAAGATTGAAGAAGGAAGCAAAATCAGCGGTGGAGTCCTCGGGTTCCCATGCAATTACCAACAAGTTGAACTCTAGTTCCTTGGCCCCAGTAATCCAGGGGATTTCTATAACAATAATATCCACTATCCTTGTGTCAGAAGCATGCATTAACACAGCCACACAGCTTACCTGCTGGTGGTGCTAACTGAGGGAAGGTAGCAGTATAGGATCAAGAGTGATTAGAACTCAGACATGCTGAGTCCAAACTTATACTGTATATGCTATGTACATGAAGTGCATGTGAACTAACTACTATAAGTGAACTACTACTGTATCTACACGAGTTCATTCAACACTCCCACTTGCTTAGTGAGTACTCTTCGCGCAAGCAGAAGGTGGTAGTTTACAGTATATCGCAAGTTAGTTCCAGCTGACTGCATGGTTGAAGACCAGACCAATTTGAGACCTACACTGCTCAAATTTGACATATCCAAGATTCTTGGTGAACATATTGGCAGAATTATCAGTCCCTTCGATATAGAAGATCTGTATGTGCTGGTCAGTAACAGCATCACATACAAAATGGTAGCAAATTGGAATATGTTTGGTCCAACATTCAGTAATGGGGTTGTTAGCCATGAAAATGGAACCCTGGTTGTCACCACAAATGGGAATAGGTTTTAAGTCGAAACCAAGTCCTCCAAACATTTGTTTAATCCATATGACCTGGCAAGAACAGTTACTCAAGGCCATGTATTCAGCTTCTATAGAGAAGAGAGCTGTTGTCTTTTGAAGGTGTGAATTCCATAGGAAGACACCATTTGCTAACTTAAGGTAAAATCCCATGTGGGAGTGGCGAGATTCTGGGTCTGCTCCCCAATCTGAGTTGGTGCAGGTGGTGATACCACTTCCAGATGTTTCATTATACATAAGCAAATAATCACATGTTCCGATAAAATATCAGCAAATGTATAGAGCCTTATCTAAGTGCTCTTGTGATGGATTGGCAGACTGTCGTGCCATTTGTGTCACTGCATACGCAATGTCAGGGCAAGTGCCAAGCATGAGGTATAACAATGAGCTGATGACTGTCTGAAATCGTGTCCAAAGTTCCTGGTTGACAGGGGCTGTGTTCTTCTCAGGTTGGTAACCTTGAGGAAGGGGTGTACGAGTGGGTTGTGCATTGATCATTCTGCATTGCTCAAGTACCTTCTCGAGGTATTCACACTGGTCAATATGTAATCAGCGACCATCTCAATGAATGTTCATTTGGAGGAATTCTTTAATATCTTCAAGATCACAGCATTCCCACCTTTTCATGAAGGCAGCCTTGACTTTTTCAACTAAGGCTTTTGAGGGGCCACAAAAGATGGCATCGTCAACATAGATGATTGTGATGACTATGAGGTTCCCTTCTTTGTAAATAAAAAGGCCAGCATCTGTTTTAAAATGCTCAAAGTCTAATTCCTTCATGGACTCGTTGAGCTCATTCCACCAAGCTAAGCCTGCTTGTTTAAGCCCATATAGGGTGTGGAGGAGTCAAAGGACTTTGTTTTTGAGATGAGGAGGTGCAAAGCCTTCTGGAAATTCCATATAGATTTCCTCATCTAATTTTCCATACAGATAGGTGGATTGCACATCGAGACTGGAGATGTGCCAGTTCTCTAAGGTGGCAAGGGCGAGCATACATCGCACTGTCTCAAAATGCACTACTGGGCCGAAGATCTGATTGAAATCAAGACCTTTGATCTGCAAGAATCCTTTCACAACTAATTGGGCGCATTTATGGCCATCAGATTTTTCATCGAAAACCCATCAATTCTTTATTACTTTTCGGCCAGTGGGGCAGTCTGCAACTTTGAAGACTTTGCATTGTTTCAGCATGTCTAACTCTGTTTCACATGCTGTGAACCATTGCTTTCACTCTGATTCAGGTAGGCAGAGTAAGTCACAGTAAGACCATTCGTGATAATTTGGCTTTTTAGGCTCATCACTGAGGGGAATTGCCTTTGTGCATAGGTAAGAAACCAGCACATCTCCCTCTTCCTGGATTATGCATTCTATGCTATCTTCTGAAGGAGCAGGGGATGAAGGCATAGCACTGGGAACTGGTGGTGTAACCAGCACAGAAGTGACAGATTGACCAGTGAGGTCTTTCCAATGCAATTCATGTTCTATTTCTTGTATTTGTTGAACCAGGTTTTGGTGTTCTCCATAGATGTTGCCAGGCTGTCTAGGGGGTTGCCTAATTTGCTCAGAGTATTGTGGCAAGGCAGGAGGGGCATCAAGTTGTGGTATCTAAGGAGGAGGAGTGTGAGGAGGGGATGGAGTGGGTTCATGGTCAACAGGTGGTGGTGAAAGGGATCGCTTGAAAGGACTTCAATTGGAGGGGCTGGAGCGTTTTCTCGATGGTCCTGGTAAATTATTGTCACTCAACATCTGAAGATGGAGGCATGTGTTGTTGGCATTGGGGATGCCATCATTCCTCAGGATGATCATGGGGAAGGTGCTGACCACTGACTGGTTTGTGGGGTTGAGCATTTGAGCATCTAGGGAAAAGATTCTCATCAAAAATTGCATGAGCATAAGTATGCTGCAAATTGTTAGGACGCATGAATAGGTAATTGCATTCATTCCCAGGCACTATGCCCAGATAGATCATGAGCTGTGATTTAGGTTGCAGTTTGCCACTGCGTGTGTCTGCTAGCAGGTGAACATATGCAGCACATTCAAAGATGTGCAGATGAGAAATGGTTCGAGGTTCTTTTGATCAGAGTTCATGAGGTGTCCTCCAGTTTAAACCTCATTTGGGAGTGTGATTGTACACATATACCACATGCTGGACAGCAAACTCCCAGTAAGAAGGTGGAAGGCACATGTGAAGACGCATTGCCTGTGCTTTGTCCATGAGAGTGTGAATGAATTGCTCAGCATGGTTGTTTTGCTGTGGGGTGTGAAGCACAGATTCATAGACATGAACGCCATGATCATGCATTAATTGCCCAAAGGCTTTTGATTTATATTCTCCTCCTACATGAGACATCCAGCCTTTTATGGAGGTGGAGTACTGATTTTGAACATATTTTATAAACTCTTTTGTGGTGCCAAGCACCTGGTCCTTGGTGCAGAGGGGTTTAATCCATCCTTTGTATGTGTAATCATCATAAAAGATGATGATGTATCTCAATTTATGATAAGATTCTACCTCAAATGATTTGAGGTCCGAGTGTACAAGGTCAAAGGGTGCCTTTGCTCACACCATGTTAGGGGCGAATGTGCGATTGGGCTATTTGCCTAGCTGACAGCCAGGGCAAATGGGGTCCTGAGACGGAATTTGAATGTCTGGGAAATCCTTGATATGTTTTCATGCAGCTTGGAGAACATCCTTGGAGGAATGGCTGAGTGTTACACTAATTATAGAACCTAGCTTTAATTGGCGAGAGCTTCATGACAAACAATGAGTAAAGTATCCAGTTACTAGAGGGCCACAACCTCAAAGCAAGTATCAATGAGTCCACTGCACTTGGTAGGCATAGAGACTAAGAGAAGGGTCTCACATAGTAGATCACAATCTACTAAACAGGTTGGGCTAGAAACTACACTTGAATTGTGTAGAATTAACTGGGAAAACTACAAGTACACTGGGTGTTTATATACTGGGAGCAGACCCTGAATAAGGAATCCTAAAGGGGAAATGGAACAGCAGAATGAGGGGATACATCCATAAGGGGAATGGAATGGAACAGATGAACTGTGGAATGTGGAAAGGAACAGAACAGACAAAAGGAAGACATGCAAAAGAGGAAAGAGGAGTTCTGGTAGGAAAAAAGTGCGGAACAGAACAGAACTCCATTGGACTAAGGATCAAAGGAATCAGGAGGATCAAAGAAGGAAGCGAAATTGGAAGTGGAGTCCTCAGGTTCCCACACAGTTATCCATGAGTTAAACTCAAACTCCTTGGCCTTGGTCATCCAGGAGATTTCTGTAACATTATCCCCAATGTATGCCTGAGACACTGTCTCAGAAACTAATGTCTCCATTGTTGTTAGTCTCATTGGTGTCTCTGGCATTTACTCGAGAAAGGTAGACTGGACAGGCAGATTGGATATGTCCAGGGCCATAGGCCTGACAGTAGGGACACTGGTAGATGGGGCAGGAGGGGTGAAGGTGACCAGGGCTTTGATAGACAAAACAGCATATAGCTGCTCAATTGCAACGTCAAGGGAGCGACACTCCTTGGACAGAAGTGGAACTGAGGCTGCGGTTAATGGCATGGATTGGAAGATGGATTGGATGGTATCAACCAATCAAGAGAAGTCAAGTTCAGGAGAGGGTCCAGATCCACGTCTCGGAAATGGGGGTGGTATGGGAACAGGGCTCTGTGATGAAGAGGGGAGGCTCTGTGGTGAGGTGTCTGCAGTAGCAACTCCAGAGTCAAGGTTTGGAGTAGATTCAGGAGTGTGAACTCCAGACTCGGGTGTTGTGTGGAGCAACCCCTGGAAGAAGCACCTTCATTGTTTGTTGTTGCATAGTTCAACAGTTGCAGTGAAGATTTGCTGCATGACCTCTTCAGGGATAAGATGGAAGAAGCAAGAGAAGTTGGTGGAGGCAAGGAGCTGGAGGACCTCGTACTGATGTGCAGCAAGTCTATGGTTCCATCGCCATTGTAGAGACTGGTGCATCTCTACGGTTGTATTCCCCTTCCCAGACACATTCTATCATCTCCCCCTTGCTCTGATAACCCTCTCCAGACCTCCCTCACATAGACCGGACATTCCCACCAAAGACCAGTATGCAGACTATTAGTCCAGATGCCTTGGTCTAACATGGTCACCACGGACTTTCACTTATAAGTTCATTACATCGGTCTGTCCCTTTTGATCTTATCTTATCAACTTCCCCTATTTCTTTTGATCTCTTATGTACATATGCCTTTTGTACTGCCAAAGACCAGTCAGGCCTTTTGGGCCCAACAGCTTCCCTTCTTAGAATTGACTTCTGTCACTTAGAGTTTTGATCCATTCTGCACCTTTTCGTTTCATTTCCCTTTTCTTGGCATGTATTACTCTATTGGTCATAGTGCAAGTCCTGGGTATGCCCGGACTATAAAGCCATGTACCTTAGAGTTAGAAAACACTTTTGGTTGGATTCACGAACTGCTTGAACCTCTTGTCACCACTGTACCATCACCGTCACCATTCACTGTCACTGCTCACCACGACCTCAACGTTCCCCCTTTCATCTCCAGACTTCTGGACTTCTTGTATTCCTCTCGGACATCCCCTGGACTAGTGTCAGACTAGTCAAGTAAGCCCCCAGACTTCTATCTTCACTTACTTGTTTACAGAGTCCCTTTTGGGGCAAATATACTCACTCCCCTACCCCCTTTTCTGGCCCGGGACTAGTGGTTTCTACCTCCTAGTCACCTTCAGGCCTCTTAACATCTTTACACCACTTTCTTCAGCAAGTCCTTCAAGACATATTGATCTGTCATTCCACTCCTTCCAGCTTCAAGTTCAAAAGTGGAGCAGAATCTGTGAAAGTCCCCTTTAAAGGGCTGCCCTTCCATGCATATATCAGATAAGGCTGTGCAAGCCTTACTGGTCTGATCTGAGGGGATAAAAACTCTGACAAAGTCTTCACCAAATTTTTCATGAGTCTTTTCCTTGGTTGCGACCTCAGGGTCAAGCATTTTCTTTAACCAACCCTCAGAGAAGACAGCACTGTGTCCTTTGCTCATCTTGTTGCAAAGAGTGAGTATCTTCATCCTATCAGTGCTGTATCATGGCAACATTTGAAAATATGCCTCCATTGCGAGGGCCCATCATTGGGCATCCTTGTCCTGGCCAGAGAAGTCATCTGGCAGGCTGGCCTTGAGCTCAGCCCTATTGGCATGATGTTCCTCATCAGCCATACTGTTGTCATTGTCAGAGTGGTAAGAGTCAGAAGAGTCGGACTCGTTATCAGAAAGGAAAGAGTGTGGAACACAAGGGGGAGGGGGAGAAGGCAGAACTACTGAAGGATCACAGGTAGGAGGTGGTGGTGATGGTGGTGGTGGTGGTAATTGAGAGATGGAAGGAGGGCAGGAAGGAGGAAGAGCAGGAGCACAAGCTAGTGGAGAATTAAAGGGGGATTGGGAAGTTGAGGGGCCAGGTATATATATGCCTGCTTGAACTCAGATAAAGAGAACATGAGTCTGGCTCTGAATGAACGTGTGAGAGTGCTGGTGGAGCAGGAGCAGATTGGGGTTGAGGGGATTCTTCTCCTTCTTCTTTGTCTCTAGTGGTCTGTTGAAGGAGGTGTTCAAGGTTGATCCTTCATGTGGTGGAAGTGGTCTCATCCTTCTACCAAATGGTAGGGACGGAAAAGCAGTTAGTTCTTTTGTTATGCTAAGCATAGAACCTAGCTTTATCAGCAAGAGTCTTGACGAATGACAAGTAAAGTATCACAGTTTGCATAGTGGGCTGCTACCACTTAGCAAGGAATCAAGAGTCTGCTGCACTTGATAGATGAAGAGATTATGAGAAGGGTCTCGTGTAGTGGGCTGCTACCACTTAGTGGATGGGCTAGAAACTACACTTGAATTGCATAGAACTAACTGGGGAAACTACAAGTACATACACTGGGCATTTATATACTGGGAGTGGACCCTGAATAAGGAATCCTAAAGGAGAAATGGAACAGTGGAATGCTGTTCTAGAAGGGGATATGTTCATAAGAAGAATGGAACAGATCAGATCAGGAACTGTGGACTGTGGACAGGAACAGAATAGAAAGAAGGAAGACATAAATAAAAGGAAATAGGAGTTCTGGAAGTAATAGAAGTACAGAATGAATGAAACTCCATTGGACTAAAGGGAATCAGAAGGAACATCGAAGAAGAAATCAAAATTGGAGTTCTCAGATTCCCATACAGTTACCCAAGAGCTGAACTCTAGTTCCTTGGCCTCGGTAACCCAGGAGATTTCTGTAACACATAACCTGTATGAGCTAGCCAGGTCTTGGCTCAGTGAACATCACAATGGTAAAGGAACACTGAGGGAGCAGAAAGGAAAGCAGAACAAAAGATAAACTGTGATGTGCTTATGTAACATGGTGTGAGCGTATGCATGTGTGAATGAATAAGGACAAGTATGAGTTGATAACAGAAGAACAATAATGATATTCTAATACCACCATGGTGTTGACCACCTCTTATCCCACCAGTGTGAGTGTGAGACTGGTGGGCACAGTGTGCATGATGCCTCAATGCTGCTCATGATGGTGCTATTCCATTCCATGGCATGATGCCCACCATTTCAGATGTGCCATGTCAACCATACCTGTTACGCTAAGCGTAGAACCTAGCTTATCTGGAGGATTCACGTGACGAACGACAGAGAAAGTCGGAAGGTTTGTCTACCCAAGGTCCTATGTTTACCCTTGTGGCGTGAAGGAGTAGAAGAGTCTACTATGCTTGGTAGGTGGAGAGACTATGAGAAGGGTCTTGACAAGTAGACTCGCGAGTCCACAAGCGGATTGGGCTAGCTACTACACTTGTATTGCATAGAACTAACTGGGGAAATAGTACAAGTACACTGGGCGTTTATATATGTATGAGCGGACCCTGAATAAGGAGTCCTAAAGGGGAAACAGAACAGCGGAGCGCCATTCTGGAAGGAGATACGTCCGTAAAGGAAACTGGGTCAAGGGAAGGAACGGAACGAAACGGAACGAAGCAAAGGAAGACATACTGCAGACAGAGCAAAGGATCAGGAGTCCCGGTTGGAATAGAAGATCAGAAGGTGAACGGGACTCCGTCTACGTGTCAAAAGAATCAGAAGGCAAATCGAAGAAATGGAGGAAATCGGAATCGGGGTCATCGGGAAAAGCAGAAGAAATCCACAAGGCGAACTCGTGTTCCTTGGCCTTGGACATCCAGGGGATTTCTGTAACATTACCCCTGTTGTATGTCTGAGACACCATCTCAGAATCCAACACTTCCATCGTCGCTGTCAGTTTCATCGGGGTCTCTGCCATTGACTCTGGAGAGGTACACCGGACAAGCGGCTTGAATATGTCCGGGAGCGTTGTGTCCACAGTGAGGGCATCTGTAGGATGGGCAGAAGGGACGAAAGTGGTTGGGGCTGCCGCAGACGAAGCAGCGGACAGCTGCACGATTGCGACGTCGAGGGAGCGCAACTCCTCGGACAGATGTGGCGGCAAGTTGTTCATTGCCTGCTCAGAAAATGGGGGCGAGCAAGTCGGCAAGCCGAGAGAAGTTGAGGTCGACGGGAGTGGAGGATCGGCGTTGGTGAAGTGGGGATGGAACGGGCAAGGGTTCCGGTGTCGCAGGGGGT
>JBBPRV010000914.1:0-13299 GCA_038093235.1 Boletus harrisonii | reverse complement strand
GGGGCAGAAAGTGCAAGAGATGCACTCGTCGTAACGGCTATAAGACATCGGAGCCTTCTGAACAGCATCTCGATGGGGTAGGGTACGAAACCCGACAGGAAACGAAACAGGGAGAGACAACAGGCCCAGACGGGGCCGCCCAGGAGTTCAAGCGGTGAATCCATGTTTCCTAGCAAGCCTTTATAAGTTGTCCGATTAAGAAGATGTCAGAGCAAATGATCTCGTTGTGTCACTAGAAAACTTCCACGATGAGCCTGGGTATCCAAGCGATACACATGCACCACTGCAGGTCCGGGGAATTGACCAGTGCCTGGGGCAGGAGAAGAGCAGGTGAGGGGATTCAAGTTGGTTTGACTGAAACCGGAGCTTCTGTCCAGCGTAAGCGACGTGGAGGCGCTTACAGTGAGTGTGCAATCAGAGGACGGACCTACCCAAATCAAGCATCGGGGAGCATGACGTTTCGATCGCCCGTCGCCGAGGTCCCACACTGGTTCCTCCCCAAGGACAGCTACAAATAGGCCATGCTCGCAACCGGACCGGTTTTAGCTCGTTTACTATCACGTGCCATGCTCAACACCACGCTTAGCGGCACCGCCGCAACTGCTCATAATATCAAACCAGCAGTCTGAGTTGATTCCAATGCATACAGTGCTAGTACGAACAGTTCTCCAGGATGGACGAACAAACACGACTCTCGTCGCCAAAATTCACCTCGGAGTATTGTTGCATTGTGCGCTTCCCTACCACTGCTCCAGGAAACGAGAACGCGCCTTCAATCAAGCCGATGTTTCCATGGGCGGGCAAAACGAGCTCACTTGGAGCGCGACACTCATGCTCGCGACATCAGGAATTTGAAACAGACCCCTCCTGGTAATCAATGTTTCAACACTACAATGACAGCCCCTAACAACCACTGGCATTGGCCAAAAGTGCGGCTGGGTATCGATTGGAAATTATTCCCTCCCAAGGTTGTAAAGGTCAAGCAGGTTTGGAACAAAATTCCTTTGAACGGTGTCACCTCGGTCAGTCGACGGTCTGCTGCCCAGGATATCGTCGATGCATCGGACAAGGGTTGCACAGTGGTTGCACCCCCCAGTGATGGTTTCTGTAATGGTTTCGTCGAGGTCCGACGTCCAACCATGTCGCATAATTCGTCACCATGTCGGCAATGTTCAATTACCGCTTCCAAGACCTGCTCCGACACACGGACCTACAGAAGGCCACTCGGAGAAATAGTGCGGCAAGCATAGTGTGTAGGTATGAATATTCTCTCCGGGGGAAGAGTCGCCTGCTGCGATTACCGCACTGAATACATAGCCGTAAGTCTGGTACCACACTTGCAGAATGGGTGCGCAAGGTTCAACCACGCGTAAGTTTTTGAAAAGGCCAATGGATCCAGAGCGATTCAATGTTCAGCTAAGTTGACTGCGGCAGACCGGAGCACCGTTGCGAGCGACATATCTCTCAGTGACAACCTGACTGATATGACTAGCACGTGCCAGCCAAGTATGTAATCACTTTCGGCTGCAAGATATTCTCACTCTCAGCTAGTTACTGGGGCGGTGTACCAGAGTCCATTACCGGGTGACGGGAATCCAGGAGAAGCAGGATGTGCGAGGGTCGTGCACGTCGCGGCTATTACAAACAGTGAAGCAGACAAGTCTGAACAGCACTCGATGTGCCGGGTAGAAACTTCTTCGGCAGCAAATGAAACCTAGAGAGAAACAAGCCAGAGGCGGTACGAGTGTCGGACAATGCTTTATAGTCTGGGGGAGAGACTTGACTAACGTTTGTTTTCCCTAGGAACACTTTACTTTCACAATGAACTGGCGGATGGGCAGACGGAAAGTAGTGCACACCCTAAAGCATCTGGAGACTTCGATGGAGCAACAGACCCATCGGTCCATGTGCGATTGTAGTCTTGTTGTCTGACAGATTAATTCACAGGGGTTGATAATGGAATGTATGGATTTCAGGAACTGCAACAAGAACATCCAGTCCAAAAACCAATGTAGGAGGTCGATAAAGCACGAACTCACCCAAACACAGCCTCTCCAAGTCTCGACTCAACCCCAGGACGGATCTACTTCCACTCTGCTGCATATAGCGAGTCGTGACCGAGGGGACTGACAAGGCATTGGAGGTGGAGTCCCTTTCACCCTCAGACTTGAATTTGAGAAAAAGTTACCTACGTGTGAGGTCACGGGAGACAATGGTTGGACAGTTGCTCCAAGTCCTGTTTACCCCCGTAGGGCTGAACGATGATCGATATCGGCGGCGTCCTATCGGGAGGGCACGAGAACGGAGGATAAGGTACTGCCAAGTCTGCCGCATACCGAGCGCTGTTAATCTATTAAATCACCAATATAGCAGAATTGCACCCACGACGAGTGCTGGTCCGGAATCACAAAGGTGCAGCGCGTCCCGGGTGGGTTTATGCTTGGCGTCACGGGCAGGTGACAAGGAAGTATGTAAGTTCCTCCGAGTTGCTATCACATCCTTACTCAAGAACCCACTGCCACTGACAGACACCGTCTGATTTTCCGCGTTTGTCGACATAGAGCGGAGATGGGGAAGCTTGTTCAGTGTGGTGTGGTGTGGTAACGGGAACCTACCTGACATGTCACGGCAGAGAAGGTTGGACCACACACACACACGGCGTATCCGAGTCACCGTTCCCTTGTGTACCAAACACATACTGTAGCTGCTTTCGAAGTGACCAACAGGGGTTTCAAAGTCACATGATCGCTTTGAGCGCTTGATTTCCGCGAACAGGCAGCTCTCGAGTCTCCATTGACAGTGACGCCGCTCCGTTTGGCCGCAACGTTCCCCGTGTGTGCAACTATCCAACTTACGATTTCTTCTCGCAAACGTACACCAACATGGCTGCGCGGCCTCTCAACGATGACGAAGTTTTGAACGAGATGAACAAGATGGTTCGTTCGTCGATCCGTCCGTGGCACGTTACTCAATACGGAGGGTGTCCAGGTGGCTTTCATCAAACAAGAGGCCTTGGAAAAGGCTCGGGAGATCAAGGTCAAGGCTGATGAGGAGTTTGCCATCGAGAAGGTGCATATCTTTCAACGCGGAATGACAGCCGATGGCTCATCCAGCTCTTGCTCATATTCTTTCCGGTAGGCCAAGCTCGTCAAGCAAGAACAGCAAGCTATCGATGCCCAGTACGAAAAGAAACGCAAAGGGGTCGAGGTTGCGCAAAAGATGTACGTATATGCGTCAATCCTCGTCTTGCTGTCGTAACGTGTGCTCATTCGATCGACGGACGCCTAGCGCGCAGTCTAATCTGACGAACAAGTCGCGTTTGAGACTTTTACATCGCAGGGAAGAGCAAGTCCAGGAATTGTTTGAGACGGCGCGTTCGCAGATCGTGACGTTTGCCGAGGATGAGGGTCGGTTCTCTCAATTTCTTGAGGGGGCCATCGTCCAGGGATTCCTTCAACTCATGGAGCCACACGTGACGTTAATCGTGCGCGAAAAAGACGTCGAGCGGGTGCAAAAAGCTGCAGAAGCTGCAGCTGAGACTTATGATCAGCTCAGCGGTCGTCAGATAACTATTGATATCCAGGGACTACTGAGCGACGACGGGTATGTTTCCGTTTCGTTTCGGTAAATTATCTGTCCACAGCTTATGGTCCACCATCAACTAGTTCTGGAGGTGTCAAGCTTGTGAATGGCAGCAAGCGAATAACGATCGACAATACCTTGGACGAACGTCTGAGATTGCTGGAAGACAGAGTGAGCAGCTTGTTTGAGCGACGATGTCTCAGCCACTGATACTCCGATAGATGTTACCCGAGATTAGGAGAGATCTCTTTGGTCCCAACGAGAACAGAAAGTTCTATTCATAACCCTATGCAGGCCATTAGAATCAATTATTCATCGGCCCAGCAGACGGCCTAATCACGAAATACGACATCTGATATTTCGCATACACGGTGGTCTGCTTGTCCCGCCCAATGTATCGTGTTCACGTCGGTGATGATGTCTTTGTACGAGAGAAACCCACGGCTTGTGTCGATAGTAGAAGCTTGCTTATCACTGACGACATCCTCTCCGAAACAACAAAATTCCCAAACAAAGCATTAAGGGGGAATCGAAGCCCCGGCGGGTCGATGGCAACGACCCAGGTTACCCCATTAATGCTGTGCAAGGGGCGCCGATGTCGTCCGGTATACGGGCCATAGAAGTCGACTCGTTGTCATCATGGTCAGGTGTTGTATCATGCCAACTATCCAACGCCGCGGATCGCAGTAGCGCGCGTGGCGGCGTGGGTACCAGGAATATTGCCCACAGGCTTTTGCCTCGCCCATCATCGACCGAGGGCAACACAGCGAGGGCTAGTCGAACTAGACGTCGGCTAGTACCGCAGTCCCAGGATGAAGCGATCTGGCAGGCCAACATGACGATGACCATACACTGATCGAACATCAAGCAAGTGGCATGGCGCCACCACGTGTTATACAACAGGCTGTCCAGTGACCTAAGCTATCCTTCAAGTACCTGGCAACTCCACCGTTGACCGACGTCACTGGTGCTTACTTACTACACGCCACGACGGATCTATGAGCACAGCTCTCGTCTATCGCTTTATTTATGCGATGAGCGGTCTAATGGGGTCGTAAACTGAGTCGTGAACGTGAATGAAGAGAGCAACAGGGCGGGAATGAAATCCGACAAGGTGGTACATATGAAACATACACGACAGCCGGGAGTGATGAGCGCAAGGTTTCAATGCAGCGGTCCAAGAGGGCATATAAAGTAGAATGACGTGCGGTGTGAAGGAGAATAGCTCTTGGCCATGGATTATGAGATAATTAAGAGTCCTACGACATCACGGCGGGCAATGAGTTTGAATGAAAGATGCGCGTATAGTCCCAGTTCAACTAAAGACATGTCCGTCCAATGGTATCTAATGGTATGTTTGAAGTCGCGGTGAATGCATGCACGGAACTAGGGCATGGTAACACGGCGTGTACTCGCTCGAGTAGCGATATGGTGCATGAGGAGAAAGTGCGGTGGACGACATCATGGCGTTAGTACGAGAATATCATCAACCACGGGTTGAGGACGATCTGGAGAAGCAGCGGGTGACACCGCGATTGGTCAGCGGTCATAAAGACGGGGGGCCACATGCATGCGTGATATAACGACATGGAAAGGTCCGTCTAGGGGCCGATCACGCAAACATCCGCGAGGAGATCGTAGAGGATTCGGGAAAATGGAAAGAATGGAAGAGTGCTCACTGGGAACAATATATGGCATGTACAAACAATCCTGTGATGCGAAGCATATTAGTACGAGAACAAGCTTCGAGAAAGGAAAAGACCTACGCAAGTGGAAGGATGACAGCCCATCCATTTCCGGTGAGCTGCCACTGATAAGGAACAAGCGGTGTGCTGACGATAATCATGCCCGCTATAAGCACGATGCACACCAGAAAGGAAAACCAAAACCTGCAGGATGGGTTCACGTGTTAGCGTGGAATCGTGGATATCGGGAAGGTATCGTAGAGGGAAGGTTGGAGGCTTCAGCAACTGTATACTGAAGCGGCACCCAAGGAATGCGAAGTTGGACAGCAAAAGCTTACCTCTTCAATATTCTCGGCACTTCCTTGAAGAAATTGGATCGTTCCACCTCCTTCTTCGTGGCCGTCCAAGTGATATCGTATGACAACAAGTGCGCCAACATGGCCAGTGAAAGCGGGATACCAAGACCGCCGAAGAAGAAGAAACTAGTATCCAGTGAATTCCTATCGCCAATGTGACCAGGATCAGAACTCAATACTCACAAGAATGGTATCCACATCAAATTTTCCATAAAAGCCCATACTATGCCCTTCTCACCCAGTCGGTACTGCAGGAGCGTGTAGCCGAGATTCCCGAGGCCGAAAAACACGACAGTTGTGGCCAGCCAGATCTCAAAGCTGTGCATGTAGAAGCCATCGACAGGAAATTGAAATCCGAGCAAAAAGTAATTCAGAAATGAGAGCGTAACAGAGACAGAAATTCCATCTTCAAATCATCGCTGGTGAGTCATATCAAGGGAATCGAATGAAGTATGACGGACAGTACGAGAACATATCTTGAGAAAAAAAAGTCAGATCAAGCTAACTCACGTCAGAAATGGTGAACGTACAAGCCATCATAGAGATCTTGTAGTGTGTCGGAGCGCTTGACCACATGAATTTGTGAATTTGGTGATTGATGGGTCCCTTGCGCCACCATTGCACAAGTGGGTTGAACAACAACCTATTGAGGTAATAATACCCATGAAGTCGAGATAGGAAGAGTACCTACTCGCTACATCCATAGGCATACTTCTGCCAACGGTTGAGTTCGTCGTCTATCGTGAGCGATACGCCTTCCTTAAAGCCGCCTTTGGAGTATGATGCCCACCTAGATAAGAAGCACGCGTTAATAGCAATACAAATTCCGGATGCGGGGTTAGGCAGGAGCCAACATACCGGATAATGTACCCACGTAATTGTAATCTAAGAGCCATATCAAAGTCTTCACTTACATTGGATTCCGACCATATCTTCTGTTTACCGTCCGCGTGATCGACGAAGGCAGCATCTTGGAGTGCCTGCCAACGGAGGAAAGCATTATGACCGACGAAAGGGGCGACTTCACCGTTGGCGCACGCCATGGAGATACATTTGTTGATTCGACGTGTGAAAAACGCAATTCCGTTTTCAAAATAGTGATGGGCGACTTGCATGACGTCTGGAGCGTGTGTGAGCACAAGAAGCAGAAGTAATAGAAGTAACAGACCGCTCTCGTGCTGTAGTACTCCAAGTTCTTGGCTCGCGAGCTCCGCGAATTCGCGCGCAGCATGACGAAAGCAGTCCTCCGGTACGACCGTATCAGCATCGACAAGTAGAATTATGGGACCAATGCGGATTGAGCGAGAGTTCGCTGCCCAGGGGCGGTAGAGGGCACCAGATTCCGCGAACACTGATTATGTGTATCCATTTAATGGTAACGGACAATGGCAACAGAGAACCGAAGCTACCTTCTTCCATTGCCATCTGCAATGCACGTTCTTCTAGGTCATCAATTACAGGAAATAGAGGGCTAGGTGTATTCGGTCCTCCGGAGCCACCGGTAAGAACAGGTGTGGAAGTTCCCGGGGTGCCAGGTCTAGTAGAGGTGCCAGTACCACTCGGTGTTTGGGCTACGTAAGGCGGAATCGCATTTTGATCGTTTCCTGCGCACCCATTGTATTGCAATCCATATGTCCCGGGTATTGGCCCAGTGGGGTAGCCATCTAATCCAGCCGTAGAAACGGAACCCCGGATGTCTGATGATGAAGTCTCCGATTGGAGACGCTCCAGGATGCGCTCCACGCGTAAACTTAGATCGAGAGCATAGTTCATGTTCGACGCCTTCTTAAAACGACCCGCACGTTTAAAGCCTACAAATTACCTTGCAAAACTCGATCACTCCGCGATACAAAACACATACCTTGTGGATTGGTCTTGGAACTGTATGTATGCGCTGGACGAGCGACCCAACCGATGTTATGCGTAGCATAGAAGGACAACCGGGCAGAGGCCTCGGCGGGAGGGAGCAGACGCAAACCGTCGTCATTCACGAATATGGAAGACGTCCCACCTCGTCGGGCGTAGGTCTGCATGGCACGCTTGAGTGACTCTATCGATGGAGCCCTGATTTCGACCGTTAGGCAGTTCGCGATCGGATAACGAAGCGAGACCCACAAAACCGCGTCCAGCCCTTCTTTGTAGACTGGCATTTGGATCGTGATGTGAGGGAGTGCAGCATCCACTTCCTTGTCTGGTTTGGGTGGGACCGCGGAGTAATATCGCGAGTTCTGATGGTAATGCGCGATTGGACCGAACGACATCGTGAGGTTCTGAACGAGTTGAAGAGAAAAGAACTGCAAAAAGAATCACGTTGATAGATGCTCGTACGTAAGACGCAGGCGGACTGACTAGTGATATGGCGAACAGGGGTGGAATAAGGACAAGTAGGATGAAATGGGTGTAGTCTTGGTCAAGCATATACTCCTGCAGGAGGATCTTGATGCCGTTGCCCATAAACACTGGAATTAAAAACACATTTACGCATTAGTAAGTTGATTACCGTAGGTGTTCTTACATGCGGCAAGCCCTGCAGCGAAGCCGTTATAAACTGGGGCATAAAGCAATGTAGTGCGCTGAGGCGGTTCTTGGTCCGCCTTTTCACATTCTGATGGGGACATGGGAACCTTGCGCCCATACCACGTGCGGCGGAATCGTGGTGGAGTGGGACTTGGGGTCTCAGATTCGACGAATTTCTCTTGCGCCTGGGGAATGCCCAAGTGAGAGTGGCCGGAGACTGAGGTGGGCGCAGAAGGGGTGGAGATCACGGAGGAGGTGAGAGGGAGGCGATTTCTCCACAAGAGGCGTATGAGACGGTCTTCGAAATCGCGGGCAATGGGTATGATGGTATCGAGCGAGTCGGACCAGACGACGAGGACACGCTCATCGCGCTGGGGAGAGGCTAAGGTATCAAGGGGACGCCAGACGAGAACGCACTTACGATGAACGCAGCATTTTGCTCCTTGTCGGCCTGCGGAAGGAGGACCATGGTGTCCATGATCTGAATGCGGGTGTTTGCGTCGACATAGATACAGTCTGCCTTTTCGTCGTTGGTACGCTCTGCGAGAGCGGCATGCACAGCAGCGCTTCTGACTTTGACGGCAACCAAGGGGTTCAAGGCAGCGACGGCAGCCTCGAATGGCTCGAGGGCGGCGAGCTCGTAGGGAAAGACGCGAAAAGAACCATCGTGGGTGCGGAGACACACACCTGGAGGAACGGCGTCCTCGTTTGGACGAAACCAGGCGTCGCCCTGGGTCTGCTTGAAGATCCAGTGGAGGGTGGCATCGTATCTGTCATAGTCCATGGCGACAGCGAGCGATACGGTGAACCCGCTCGTACCTTATATAATGAAAATGACTTCCGGGATGAAATCTGAGATCGAGCCATATCGGGAATCCGACACGTCAAGGTGGAGTAGTGTTGGAAGGGCGGAGAAACGGCGACTCGAACAGGAACGAGTCACGTCCTCGTTCCAGCGATGGTATGGACGAGCAATCCCAATATATATCTTGAGTGTGCGCTCCTCGTGGCCGGGCCATCTCACAACGCCGCGCATTTGAGCACCCCCTCCCAACATTCTCCCCGACAATGTCGCCCAACTATCGCCGCCCGACGAGCGGTCAGTCCTGCAATGCGTCCAGCGAAGACGACTCGCTCACCGGTCACATACTCTCGTCCTTATCTCCCCCTCGTCCATCCTTCCTCGCCTCGTCCCGCCCTGCCGACGAAACAGCCTCGTCCACAGAAAACGGCTCGGATTCTGACCGTGACCTACCTCCATCCTCTCCATCCACTACCACCGTCTCTCCTCGAAGCTCCGTTGCAGCCTCCTCCGTCCGCAAGACCCCACGCAGCCATCGTCGTCGCTCCCAACTCGCAATCAGTGCGCAGTCTGCAGACTACCGAGAAGACGAGCAGACCTGGACACCATCCAGCCTATACGAGACCGCCGGTCAGCAAAGACCCCCTCCGTCAGCGTACACCTTCCCGTTCCAGGCTTATCCTGGGAACCCAGACCCACTGCCACAATTCATCCCGCGGAGGGGAAGCGTCGAATCCATTCGCACGGTTGCCCGCTCGACAACAACTCCACCTGCCCGTACGCCACGGATCAACAAGCTAGGCGATGCAGCCGGAGCCGAGGGTTTGCCGCTTCCCCATCCACCCTTTCTGTCAAATCCTCCGTCCAACGTGCTGTATCGCTCCTCGGCTGGGTCGGTATCCAACTCCACTCTCTACCGTTCCTCTGCCGCTGCGGGCATCGCGGATGTGGGATCGGCAGCCATTCCGAGGGCAAGCTCAGCAACGACGATGACGTTCCGTTCCCCCTTTCTTTCTCCCGCATCGCGTCCGTCGAGCACATGGTCGCCACCGTCGTATAGCAACGCCCTTCCCTTCAACGCACCCTCCAACACAAACTCGATGATTGCGCTTCCCTTGCCTCCTATTCAAAAGAAGGCAATGGCATCCACCCGCTTGCGTGAGAAAATCAGGGACGAGGACAAACCATGGCTGGCGCTGAAGAAGACCAAGCTCGAGCGCGCGAGCAAATGGGTGACGTTTGGTGGGCTGCTGATAGGGATCGCAATCGCCGCGCTATTGGTGTTTCGCGGATACCAGACTGTCCACCTCATTCCAAACAGCCAGCTGTGCATCGTCCTGGATGACGACTTCAGTGGGGGTAGTCTCGACACGAGCACCTGGTCACTTGACGTGGAGCTGGGTGGGTTTGGGTGAGTGCAACAGCAGTGGTGGATGGAAATAGTTCTACATGCCTCATAGGAACAACGAGTTTGAGATGACAACGAATTCGCCGGACAACGTGTACATCTCCAACGGGCAACTGTACATCATGCCGACCCTCACCAGCGACACAATCCCGGGCGGATATAGCTCTGTCATGGACGGTGCAACGTACACGCTGGATGGATGCACCGCAAATGGTAGGTCCCGCGAGAGGGAAACCAAAGTTGGTCACTGATTGGATGGTAGGCGTCAATGACAAAGGAGCGTTTGTGCTACCACACCAAAAAAGGCAAGACACCGGAAATGGCACGACGACTGGTGGGGGCACAGCCACGGGAAATGGCACCACAACGGGGAACGGCACTGCCACAACGGGGAACGGCTATGGCAACGGCACCATCAGCGGTGGAACCAACTCGACCAACTCGACCACCTCGACCAACTCTACATCGTCCACCGGCTCAGGCGCAAACGCATGCACCGCCGTGTCCTCGGCCCAGGCTGGCACAGTGATCAACCCCGTCATGAGCGGCCGCATCAACACCCGGGGTACAAAGTCCATCAAGTACGGCAAGGTCGAAGTCCGTGCCAAGTTGCCCCAGGGTGATTGGTTGTGGCCCGCGATATGGATGTTGCCCGACGGCAATGACACCTCCTCTGCCCAAGGCACCGGCGTCTACGGCGGGTGGCCTGTGAGCGGGGAGATGGACGTATGTCGAATGGTCTTTTCTGCCTCGCGTTCGATACTAACGTACCTGACGCAGATGATGGAAGCGAGAGGTAACCTGCCTTCATACCCTGCCCAAGGATCCAACTATGTGCGCTCGAGCATGAACTATGGTCCGTTCCCTTCTGGAAGCACACCAATCTCGACCAGTAAGCCATGATTTACGTGCACTCCGTCGCGCTCAACGCACTCATGTCTTCAGGCTCCGACAGTGTCACCGCGACCCTTCTCAAGAGCCTCTACGGTTGGGTAAATACGAAACGAGGAAACTTTGCGAGCGGTTTCCACGTGTATGGGATGGAGTGGACAGACACCTGGATGCGGTTCTACACCGACAATCGACTACAAGCCATGATCAACCTCGACATCTCGTCTAAGAACACGGACTCGTATTTCTTCAACGTAGGTGGCTTCCCCACCGTGGCGATGAACATGTCGTCGGGAAAATACATCGAAGTTCAGGATCCGTGGTCGACGGCCTACGGCGGCACAGCAGCTGCACCGTTTGATCAACGTGGGTATATCCTTGGCGCTTCTTTCCTACCCGTGTCTGAGTCCGGTGCGACGCCCGTAATAGAGTTTTACTTGATCATCAACCTTGCAGTCGGCGGAACCAGTGGATGGTTCCCTGATGACGTCGGGGGGAAACCCTGGTATGATGGCTCAGCGAGTACGTGGAGTCTCAACTGAGCTGAAAATGGGGTGCTGACATCACGCATGAAAGCCGCCATGCGTGATTTCGCTTCGGCACAGAGTACATGGAGTGCAACATGGCCTTCAAGCGCTGATAGCCGAGCTCTTAGAATGTAAGTGCGAGCATAACCCCTCCCGCTCCAGCACTCCTCACTATCGTCTCCGAAGTGACTATGTCAAGATGTGGCAACTTTGTTAGATGAGCCTGGTCAAGTGTTTGGACGGACAACAATTCTGCTTTCTTGCTTCATGACGTGTTGATCTCCAGTGCGTGTGCCAGGAAATACGTATTTCATTCATATCGCGACCCTGAAGGGACTTGCTGGACTCATTTCATACCGTTTGCGGTGCCTTGCATTTCTGCTCTTTTGCCATGGATGCTTTCTCCGCTTGCATAGCCAAACCCCTAGACGATACAAAGTCAATGTAGCATTTTGTGCACGCTTTGTTACAATGATTCGCATTCGGCGCTGGTTCGCTAATCATGGTTACACACTTTTTCTAGTAAAAAATATTTTGGGGAGATCGTCGAGAGCTGGCAAGTTATTTCCCCCCGGACGCCTAACACCCCGTCCGCCGCTTACACGTGCTGTACACCCACTGCTTCGGAGAGCTTTTCCTTGAAGAGTTTCTCTGCATCAGTCCACACCCGAGCATTTTGTCGCTCGGGAAACTCCAGCAACGAAGGGAGAAGATCAGTGCTGAACTGCTCCGACGCTTCTCTAGGCAGCAACGTAGGCAAGTGGTCGATCGATATCACCGACAGGGGTGGCAGGCCGTTCCTAGATACACTCTCAGCACCCGTTTACGAGTAGGCAGACCAACCAATGACTCACCCAAGCTCGACGGGGACGGTAGGATTCGGGAAGGTGGTAGTGATGCTGTAAATGGGTACGGGATTGAACGGATTGGTGGTGTCGCAGCTGACATCCACGACAAAGGACAACCTTCTCAACTGACCCGCCGCGTTGATCTGTTCTTTTGTGAGGAACGGAGGGATGGACGAGGAGAGGTAAATGCAGTTGATGAAGATATCAACGTCGAGGATTTCCTGGAACGGGCCACCCTTGGCCGTCTCCGCCAAATCCCACTTGAGGATGTCGTCTCTGAAACAACGAGATCGTTGGCGTCAATCCTTGCCACCGTCCACCAACGCACTTACTCGTCGAGGCCAATCTTACGAAGAAGATCAACAGCACCGCGTCCGCATCGTCCGAGAGCACCGATCACGAGGGCCTTGACGCCCTTTCCGCTCCCACCAAGGACCTCCTTGACGTTGTTCACCATCGCCGTTTCGTTTTGGTAGGGTTCGAGACGACCTAATATCTTCCCGTTTCGTTGCGCGGCCAATCCGAGCGCACCTGCAGCCGCCCCCGCGAAGCCGGCATGGAAACCAAACGCAGCAACGCGGCGACCACTAGCATCGGTGAGGAACTCGAGATCGTAGAGCGTACCGCCCCCTCTGTGGAATCGGTCGAGGACCGACTCCCACCCGGCTTGTCTCTTGTAACAG
>JBBPRV010000913.1:0-13302 GCA_038093235.1 Boletus harrisonii | reverse complement strand
AATGAACCATTAAATCATCCATGTAAATGATGAGCCAACCTTCCGCAAGGTAGTCGGCAAAGATATGGTTCATGAAAGCCTGGAATGTTGGCGGTGAGTTACACTGCCCAAAGAACATTACCATTGGCTTGAAGAGACCAAGAGGGGTGGTGAAGGCGGCCTTCCATTGATCCTCGGGGTGAATGCAAACATTGTTGTAGCCCCAATGGATGTCAAGTTTGGTGAAGTACCTAGAGTGCTTCAAGGTGTTGATCAAATCAGCGATACGAGGAAGAGGGTAAGCATTTTTGATTGTGTGGAAATTAAGATACCTATAGTCCTGGCAAGGACAGTAGGTTCCATCCTTCTTTGGCACAAAGAAGAACGAAGAAGCCTGGGGAGACTTTGACAGCACGATCTTTCCTTCTCGTAGATTTTCTTCGACAAATCCTTTCAACGCCTCCATCTCCCTAGGGTTCAAGGAGTAGTTCTTGGCCCGCTTCAGCACGAATGAGGAATTGAGTTCAATGGTGTGGTCAAAGGGTCGATGGGGAGGAAGAGGAACATCTTTCGCTTTCATGAAAACATCACGAAACTTGGTGAATTCTGGTGGAAGTTCGATGACCTTCTTTTCTTGGTCGGGGGTGATAGAGGTCAAAACGGTGACCTTGTTGAGTTCCAAGGGAGGGAGCACTCCCATGGATATGGCTAAATCATCGACCCATTGGTTGAAGACAGCATCCTCAGAAACATTGTTATAGCATAGGAGGTAACGCTGCGTCTCGGCGTCCTCCTTTGGTCTTGATATCCCTTTCTTGTAAGGGAGAGAGACCGTTCCGGTTGACCAATCGATGGTCAGGTTGTTGTATCATAGCCAAGGAAGTCCTAAGATGATGTCTTCATTGGTCTGAACGAGGTAGAAAAGTCTTTTCTCCACATTCTCTCCGATACGAAGGTGTACAATCGTCGTCCTTCGTATTAAACCTCCTTGGTTGACGGTTCCGTCCACATTATGAGCCGTCAGAGGTTTCGGCAACCTTTGTGTGTCCCATCCAAGGTGATGGACGAGAGCTGTGCTTATAAAGCACCCTTTTGCCCCACAGTCGATTAGGGCATGCATTTCAGCAATTTTGCGGTTTGATCCGGACAAAGAAACAGGAATTGAGATTGACTTCAAGTTCTTTCCAGATACAAATACAGGCGCAATAGTAAAGGAGGGTAATGACACTGACGCTTTCCCTCCACTCAAAAATCCTGTGGTCCCTTGTTAGCCCCGTCGTCGTGATAGAAAATACGAGACTCAATGGGTTCTTCTTCATCTACAACTAGTCTAGCCACACTTTCAGTGGTTTCAACCAGAATTCCATCTTCATCAGTTGCTCCATAGATGATCTTTAGGGAGTTCACCGCCTCTGCGTCAGAGATATTGAGCATCCTGGCGTACTCCTGAAGTGACGAGGGAGGAGCAGACACCGTGGTGGCCCAAATTCTCAGAGCTGAAGGAGCGGGAGGTCGAGGAGAGAACCCTCGAGTGCCTCCGGAGTGGGGATGTTTGGAAGAGCAACATCCGACCTTGTGACAAACGAAGCACTTGTTGTTATGCATGTGCTCGGCTCGTTGGGTAGGGGAGAGTTGGATCGCATTGATATCCATAGCGTAGGGGTCCTGACGAGATGAAGAGGTATTGGAAGAGTGCTGATTACCTCCGGAAGGAACATATGTAGAAGTACCAGAGCGAAGTTTCTTCAAGTGCTGGACCACGTCATAAAACTGAGCGGCTTTGTCGAGCCACTTCTTGGCCGTTTTTGGTTCTTCATCGACCACGGCCATCCGGAAGGCGAGATCCACGGATACTGCCTTCTTGAGCATGTCCTTCAAGACAAACTCATCCATTATCCTGCTCCGACCCATTTCGAGTTCGAAAGCAGAGCAGAATCCATGGAAGTCCCCTTTGAAGGGCAGCCCTTCCATGTGTATGTCGCCTAAGGCTGCGCAAGCCTTGCCAGTTCGGTCTGAGGGGAAGAAGACTTGCACGAAGTCATCCGAAAACTTCTTCATGGTCTTCTCTGTTGCTGATACGTCAGGGTTCAGCATCTTCTTCAACCAACCCTCAGAAAAGATAGCACCATGTCCCTTACTCATCTTGTTGCAAAGAGTGAGTATCTTCATTTTGTCAGTGCTGAATCGTGGAGACATCTGGAAGTATGCCTCCATGGCAAGGGTCCATCGTTGAGCGTCCTTGTCCCGGCCAGAGAAGTCATCTGGCAGACCAGCCTTAAGCTCAGTCCCATTGGGGCGATGTTCGTCGGCCATGTCGTTGTCATCAGCATGGTAGTCAGAGTCAGATGGTGGTTCGGAAGGGGAAGAAGGCGGTGGTGCAGGATCACGGATGGGAGAGTTAGACGGTGGAAAGTGGTGGATGGAAGGTGGACGGGAAGGAGGAAGAGCCGGAGCACAGGCTAGTGGAGCGTTGAAGGGGGACGGCGAAACAGAGGGGCCAGGTACACCCCTGCCTGAGGATCAAAAGAATCAGAAGGAAGATCAAAGAATCAGAGGAAATCAGAATCAGAGTCCTCGGGTTCCCACGCAGTAATCCACAAAGCGAACTCGTGTTCCTCGGCCTCAGACATCCAGGGGATTTCTGTAACACAACCCTTCCCTGCATCTGGTACCTTTTGATCAGTTTCTCCTTTTCCTTGTGAACATTACCCCACTCAAGAATGACATCCTTTTGCTCCAACCCTCCAACTACCCCCCGGATGATGCACCAGAAGTTCTCCCACATTCAGTGTTGGCCATTCAATCTCAAGCATGCAGCCTCTCTGCCCATAATGTCCTGGAGTGTTGATCCACCTTCAAGAATATACTGTAGCATGGCATGGTGATGATGTCTTGTCTCTCCATCACATTCCATTCATGTTCCACAAACATGGCTTTAGTAGGTCCTCCCATGATAACTATCTCCCAATGCTGATCTTATTGATTGCAGCTGCATGAACACTTTACCTGCCCAGTCAATTTTGCTCTAGCCCCCACTGTTCTTGCATGCTCAATGGCATGTGCATGATGCATGCAGAACAACACCAATGCATCTTGTATACCATTGCTAATGGTCCACTGCCTATCTACTCTATTCATCTCTCTTGTGAAAGTATGTTCACCTGTGAATGTTTTGAACCATAATCATTGAGTTCTGATGTGGTTTTGCTAGCGTGTAAAATCAACTATCACCACAGTTTCAAGGTCTACAAGGGTGAGCTTTTCACTTTCTTACAATATTTAGAATACTCTACTCCCTATATTTAAAAAAAATAGGAAACTAATAATAACCACTCATGATAGTTAACACAAATAAATCCATTGCATGTAATTTTTTAATCAGCGAACAGCTGAACCCTTTCAAGATTTTGCCCCTGGAGAATAAATTAAGAATTATTTTATTATTTTCTCATATTTAGTTACTATATATAATATTCGTAGAATATCATTTTATTTCTTTTTAATTTATAATTTTGGACCAAATCCATTATAGCTATCTTATCTTTCTTTAATATTTCTAGCTTTTATATTAATGCAATGTTTAATTAGTCAACCTAGAATATCTTATATAAATGATAAAATATTAATTCAATTCTACTTAAATGATTAATATAAATAATTGGGAAAAGCGAATCCTTGAAAGGATTAGAAATTGGATTCTCACTTTTTGTTGTTAGTGAAGTTTTTGCTTTCATAAAAGAACATTATTGCTATATTAAAAATTTTAAGCTATTGAGATAATATAAATACTGAAAGTTTGTCCAGGCACTTCCTAATTTTATTAAATATATTATATTATTGAATATAAACTTGGATACATTCTTTCGTTAAACTATTTCAGTTAAAAAAAGTAAATATTAAGTAAGTATAATGTTTTAAGATACTAAATTAGACATTATCTGTTTATATGCAATATATTAACTAATATAATTATTAATATTAATTAAGATTGTACAGGTAACATATTAAATGCATGGAATGGAATTGGAAATGAGTTGGTAATGATGAAGTAGAGGATGAAATATCCGAGCCAAGAGATTGAATCTGATAAAGACTAAATAGTAATTATTAAAATTATTAGGAAGGAACTCTACCTTTATTTTTAATTATTACAAAATTAGTCATAGCAAGGTAGCTGTACTGGAAGGTGCTGCTGAAAAATATTCTAACTTGAAATTCTTTTTAATTGCTTTCTTAATTTTAGAAACTTTACAATCCTAATAATGTCACACAAGATGATAATCCTCCTAATAAGAAATATTTTAATCCAACTGCAGTAGCTGATTCTTATTAAAGATAAAAGTGTAGAGATAATTATCTTTATCTTTATTAGCTACTCCATGGTTATCTATAGTAAAGATTTAATAATATAATTATCTTTACTTCCTTTATAATAATAATAATTTACTTTATATGGGGGTAGTTTAAGATTTACTACTCCTTTAATCTCTACACCTTATTTCTTAGAATAAACCCAAATTTACTAATGGAGGGGAGATAAAATTAAATTAATCATTGAAAAATAGTTACAAAAAGAATTCTAATTTTAATTTAGAATCAGATAAATTAAGTAGACTTACTATGATAACCTTGCCAATATTATTCAGATTGGTGAACATCAAAATGTGGAGCAGCATGTCATCAAAATGTGGCTTGCCCTCATGGACAATTTGTGAGTCTATGGTGATTAGGTGTCTTTTAGTGCTGATGGATCATTTGAAAGGACCTCCACAACAGCCTGTGCTCACATCTACAATACCTCCATGGCCCAGTCAAATGAGATTCCTATTGAAATAACCCGATTACACAGGGACAAGAAGGATAATGAATCAGTGGGAGATACGCACTGATAGGTTAATGGTTGGTAACAAAGAATATCTCAAGTGTAAGAACACATAGAGAGATGTTTTCAGAGAATGAGGATAGTGGATGGATCAAACAATATCCTCAGAGGATCTGAGTAAGGGGATGGAGCGAAAGACAATAAAGTGAAATTGTTATTGAGACAGGCTTATGGCCATGTCTTTATAGTGTTCAGTGATGAAACACTGATGTAAGTAATACATGTTTCATACATGAAATGTGTAAGAGATAAAGGGATAAAACATGTATCAGGTATAAAATGTTACGATTCGATCTTTTCTTCCCTTTTTCATTGTTTTTCTCAAACATTCTATCACGTTACCTGAATGTTCTATCATGTTCTCTTGCGTTCCACCGTGGCATAGTCTTATCTCCTCATGTTCAACCACGAGTCTCTTCTTCTTGTTTCTCTTTAGTTCTTTCTCTCACGATGGTGCTTCTTGAACATTCTTTGACCTTCTTCTCTTTTCTTTTGCTTAGTCATCCTCTTTCTCCAAGTAATACTTAAACCCAATGATACCTCGATGTCTTCCTAAGTTAAACCTCCTTAGGAATTCATCTTACTTCACTTCCTTGAACCTCTCGAAAGTCCTCATCCTACTTCTGAGTGGATGCTCATCTCTGAATCCTTGACTCTATGATCTTTCGAATCGTAGTATACCTTGAACCTCTGAATCCTCAACTCTATGATCCTTCGAATCGTAGAATACCCAGAACCTTTGATCCTACAACTTGCTAAGTCGTACTTTACCCCGAACCTTTGACCTTGTGACCAACTAATTGCAAATCTACCTTGAATCTACGATAAACTAAGGCTACGATTGGTTCTATCCGAATCAACCGTAACAAAAGGTCTAACTTGCTCCTTACCTGCGACTACCATTGCCGTAGTTCGCCACCATTTCTCAAAGACTCTTGAACCCTGCCTGGTTCAGATTCCAAACCAACCAAGAAGAAACTTCCGACGACTCCACCTCTGGAGAAGAAACCCCTACTCTGAACCCTGACTCTGCCGACCTACCATTCTCTTCTGTGGAAGAAGAACAGATCGACCTAGACCTCGCCCACCAAACCGCTGCCACTCTAGTCCTACCTCGTCCTCCCACTCCCCCATCTCCTCCATCTGATCGCTGACAATCCATCTTTCTTCCTCCACCAAATCCCCTTCCTCCTAGACCACTACCCATGACTACCATCTCCCAACCCACTGAACTCCACATTGGAGTACCTGACCAATACGATGGATCCTACGACAATGCCCTACAATGGCTTCACTCCGTTCAGTTCTACCTTCACACCAATGAAGCAGTCTATGACACTGACCCGAAGAAGATTACTTTCGCCCTCTCTTACATGACTAAGAAATTGGCCCTCACTTGGGCCTCTACCTTTAGACAGAAAGCCATCAGCGGCGCCACCATCGATTTTGGAACTTGGGCCGCCCTCCGCACTGCATTCAAAGCATCCTTTGAACACCTTGATCAAAAGAACTCTGCCATTGCTTGCCTTTCTACCCAATGCATGACCTCTAAGAAGAAGGATGGCCAAATCATCTATACCCCTTCTCTCACCGAATTCAATTCCAACTTCCAGAATAATGTTGCCCTATCTGGAATCACCGATGAAGCCGTCCTCATTGGATTCTATTCCGTAGCTATTCCCCCACCTCTCATGAAACGAATTTACCAAATGGAAACTCCTCCCTCCACCATCAAAGAATGGTATAAGAAGGCTATCCATTTCCAAAACCAATGGGAACGTGCCGAAGAAGTCGCCCGCAGACATGAGAAACCCACCCCTACGTCCAACCTTACCCCACTCCAACCAAAGCCACCCGAGATCCGAACGCTATGGATGTTAATGTTATCAGAGTTCCCAAGCTTACCCCCGAGAAACAACGCCATTGCCAAGAAAAGGGACTTTGCTTCCACTGCCACAAACCTGGACACCTTAGTCCTGCCTGTCCCTCCTTTCCCTCCATTCCTAAGAAGCCCACCAAAATGGTGCAACAAGTGGTTGAAGAAGAAGAAACCCCAGCTCTCATCAAGTTGGAAGATGATGATGATGAACGAGTGGTCAGGAGAGTAGCCTTTTCCTGGGATTTTTAGATGGGGAATCTCGATTGACGTGAGCCTCCCCAGAAACTACTTGTGCCTCTTTGCCCGTACCGATCTCTAGCAAATCTATGCGAATTCCCTTGCAACTGATCATACCTTCGCACAGCTTGAAAACCATCGACTCATATGCCCTCATTGATAGCAGGGCTGACCTCTCCTGCATTGACTATGATTTCGTCAAAAAGAACAAGTTCCCAGTCTCCAAACTAAAAATTCTGATTCTTCCTAGGAATGCTGATGGCTCTCCAAACAAAAAGGGAGACATCAAATACACCTGTACTCTCTTCGTCACCATTGAAGGGATTGTCCAGAAGGTCGACTTCTATGTGATGTTCTTGAAGGACAATGTCATTCTGGGACTACCTTGGCTTAGATCCGCTAATCTGACCATTGATTGGTCTACCCACACTCTCTCCATCGATGAGTCTATTGACGAATCATGACTTCTCTTCTCCACCCACGAAACTGACGTAAAACGACACAATTCCGCCTACTGACCCCCCACTCGTCCTCCTCGACATATCAATGTCGATGCCATCACTGACTCTCGCCTTTTTGAATACAACCAATGGGAAGAAGAGTCAGCATTTATTAATAGAGCCCGTTGTCATCGAACCATCCAACAAATCATCCGATGTGGATCTCGTTTTATTCCAATGGGCTCCCCAATCATTGCACGTCTCACCACCGCCACCGAACTAGCCCTTGCCACTGAGGCCGCCAAACCCAAAGTCACTCTTCCCCCTGAATACTCTGAATTCTCCTCTGTCTTCCCCAAGGAAGCTACCGACCACATTCCCCCTTCCAGACCATACAACCATGAAATTAATCTAAACAACTCTTTCACCCCAAAGATTGGAAAACTCTACCCTCTCTCCCCTGAAGAACGACTAGCCACAGAAAACTTCCTTGACGAAAATCTTCATGCGGGGAAGATCCGTCCTTCAAACTCCCCCCAAGCAGCTCCCTTCTTCTTTGTCAAAAAGAAAGATGGAGGACTTTGTCCCTGCCAAGATTATAGATATCTCAACAAACATACCATCTGAGACGCTTACCCTCTCCCCTTAATTTCCGATCTCATTGACAAACTGAAAGATGCAAAGACTTTTACCAAGTTTGACATTCAATGGGGATACAACAACATCTGAATTAAAGATGGCCATCAATGGAAAGCCGCCTTCGTTACTCACAAAGGACTCTTTGAACCAACAGTCATGTTTTTCGGCCTCACCAACTCCCCTGCAACCTTCCAATGATTCATGAATGACTCTTTCCATGATATGATTGCCGAAGGATGGCTAGTCATCTACATGGACGACCTTCTCATCTTTTCCCCAGACTCTACTACTCACAAAGAACGTACTAAATGAGTACTTCAACAAATGACGGAACTTGATCTACATCTCAAGCTAGAGAAGTGTAAGTCTGCCGTCAAGGAAGTAGACTACCTCGGCATGATCGTAAAACCCAGACAACTAGCCATGGACCCCGTCAAACTTGATGGGATTGTTAGTTGGCCCACCCCAACCAAAGTCAGGGACGTACATTCCTTCTTTGGTTTTGCCAATTTTTACCATCGCTTCATTCCTGACTACTCCAATGTCGCCCGTCCTCTCATTGACCTCACCAAGAAGAATCTCCCTTGGAACTGGACCCCCTCTTGCCAATTCTTCTTCGACTCCCTCAAATCCCTCTTCCTATCTAAGCCGATCCTTCATCTCCCTGACCTCTCCTCTCCTTTTACCATTGCCACAGACGCTTCCTTCTTCAAACTGACTCCAATGGAGATTGGCATCCCTGTTCTTATCTCTCCCAATCCTTCTCCCAAGTGGAACAGAATTATGATATCTACGACCGAGAACTCCTCACAGTCATTTGTGCCTTGAAGTTGTGGCGCCATTACCTCCATGGCTCCCCTTTTCCTGTTCAAGTCTTTACCGACCACAAAAACCTCACCTATTTCCACCAACCCCAAGCCCTTAACCGATGACAGGCTCATTGGCTCCTGGACCTCTCCAATTTTGATTTAAAAATGATTCACATTCCAGGAAAACTCCTTGTTGGACCTGATGCTCTTTCCTGACGACCCGACCTCCTCCCTCCCTCCGACCTTGACAACGAAGGAGTGACCTTGCTCCCTCCTTCTCTCTTTGTACAAATCATTGACACCTCCCTCTCCGATCATGTACAATCTGCTTCCACAAATGATCCCCTTGTCCTCAAAGCCCTCCAAAGTATGGACGGCTCTATTCCCCCCACCTTTCGCTCTCATCTCTCTGACTGGCAACACAAAGAAGGAGTCCTCACCTACAAAGGACGTGTATATATCCCTGATGACCAATCTCTTCGCCACTCCATCCTTCAACGATGTCACGATCATGAAACCGCCAGACACCCTGGATACCTCAAGACTCGTCAACTCATTGCTTCTGAGTTCTGGTGGCCCGGCCTTGCATTCTATGTCCGAAAATACATCAAAGGCTGTGCTGTTTGCCAGCAAAATAAATCCAACACTCATCCTTCCGTTCCCCCATTAACCCCTATCAAATCCTCCGCCTCTCACCCTTTCCAACAAATCCTCCACCTCTCACCCTTTCCAACAAATCTCTTGCGATCTCATTACCGACCTCCCTCCTTCCTCCGGCTTTGATTCCCTCTTGGTCATGGTAGACCATGGGCTTACTAAGGGGGTAATCCTTTGCCCCACTAAGAAAACTGTTTCGGCTGAAGGGATTGCTTCCCTTTTCTTTCACAAAGTCTTCCTCGGCTTCGGACTTTACGACAAAATTATCTCTGACCATGGCCCCCAGTTCGCATCAGCCTTTGCCAGAGAACTCAGAAAACTCTTGAATTACAACCTTTCACTCTCCACTGCCTACCATCCTCAATCCGACAGAGAAACCAAATGTGTAAACCAAGAAATAGAAACTTATCTCTGTATCTTCTGTGGAGCCAACCCCTCCTCCTGGTCTGAAAAGATTCCCCATGCCGAATTTGCTCACAATCATCGCCCTCACTTCATCACTGGACAATCTCCCTTTTATCTCCAAATGGGATATGAACCCCATGCCCTCCCTTCTCTAATCTCCAACTCTTTTATTCCCACAGTAGAAGCCTGCCTTAAATTCCTCTTCGCCGCTTGAAATGAAGCCCTTGCAGCCCATGAACTTGCCTGACAAGTCATGACTTCCTGCACCCGTTGAAACTTCTCCCCCTTCGCCAAAGGAGACAAAGTCTGGCTCGAAGCCAGAAATCTCAAACGATCCATCTCCAACCTGAAATTCGCCCCAAAACGAGAAGGTCCATTCACTATCACCAAAGTCCTCTCTCCAATCGTCTACCAACTCTGCCTTCCTAAGACGTGGTGAATCCATAACACGTTCCACGCTTCTCTTCTTTCTCCTTATAAAGAGAACTCTGTCCATGGGAAAAACTTTCCCGCTCCTCCCCCTGACCTTATCGGCAGAGAAGAAGAGTATGAAGTTGAGAAGATATTATGCCACCGCGGATCTCCAACCAACCACTTCTTCTTAATCCAATGGAAAGGATATTCTGCCGAAGAAGACTCCTGGATCCCAGAACGGGATTTGAAAAATGCAAAGTCTGCTCTCTCAAACTATAAGAAACTTCACCCTTCCGTTTTCTCTTCTTAAATCCATTCTCCATCTTTTTCACTCCTCCCTACCAATAACCTTTCTTACTATGATGACTTCCTCTATTTCTATGATTTCTTCTATCTCTGAACTCAAATCCTCTGCCCTTACCCCCTCGTCTCCTGCAGTCACCACCTCCTCCTCCCACCATGGAATCCTATTCGTCAATGTTCCTATCCACGCCCACAGAACCAGAGATGATTTCCCTACCGCTGCCAACCTCACTAAGCTAGTCAACTCCATGCATGACCCTACTCTCTCTACCGCCATAGACTCCTTCCTTGATGTCAGCTCCCCTCTTTATGCCCTTTATCACACCTTCCTCTGAAACTCCTCTCTCGAACTCTACACTGGCCATATCCGTCATATTCAAAAGGACGTGGAAGGTTACTTACTTGTCACTCTTTACCAATTAGGAATGCTCGAGTTCTTAGAAGATCTTGACCGTTACCTCCTTGAACTGTCCATGACCTCCAGTTCCCCCTCTTCATACCATTCCACCCTCGCCAGAAACTCCCACTCCCACTCTGCCTCCTCTTCCCCCTTGTCCCCCATTGAGGAGGCAACTATTAGCACAGTAGAGTATGCCTGGACTGGCGACAACCACTCTGATTTCCCTCCTAATGCTGCTCATGCCCGCCTTCACTCTTACTGGTCTGGCGGAGATGGAACTGTTCCCTTGGTTTCCTCTCACCCTCGCTTCAATGAAGCTTGCTTCTCTTGCCATAGGTTAGGCCATATCCGCCCTGACTGCCCCTCCTACCAATGCCCCCATTGTCTCTGATGGAAACCGGGCCATGCCGCCCGTGCTTGTCCTCTTCGTCGACCTTCCCCTGCCTTCTCTTGCCCTTCTTCTAGAGGATCCTACTCCTTTTCTTCTTCTCAACTCTCCCATCGTGCCCTCCCTATCCCTCCTTCTCTTCCTCGTTCTCCTTCTTCCGAGTATGATAATTATGACGACTTTTCCGACACTGCCATGGCCAATATGACAGGATCGCCCTGCAGCGGGTATATCGATCTCTAGTTGTCTTCATCATGGATTTGACCTTAATACGGGGGTAATGTTACAATTTGATCTTTTCTTCCCTTTTTCTTTGTTTTTCTCAAACATTCTATCACGTTACCTAAACGTTCTATCATGTTCTCTTGCGTTCCACCGCGGCATAGTCTTATCTCCTCGTGTTTAACCACGAGTCTCTTCTTCTTGTTTCTCTTTAGTTCTTTCTCTTACGACAGTGCTTCTTGAACATTCTTTGACCTTCTTCTCTTTTCTTTTGCTTAGTCATCCTCTTCCTCCAAGTAATACTTAAACCCAACGATACCTCAATGTCTCCCTAAGTTAGACCTCCTTAGGAATTCATCTTACTTCACTTCCTTGAACCTCTCAAAAATCCTCGTCCTACTTCTGAGTGGACACTCATCTCTGAATCCTTGACTCTATGATCTTTCAAATCGTAGAATACCTTGAACCTCTGAATCCTCAACTCTACGATCCTTTGAATTGTAGAATACTCAGAACCTTTGATCCTATGACTTGCTAAGTCATACTTTACCCTGAATCTTTGACCTTGTGACCAACGAATGGCAAATCTACCTTGAACCTATGATAAACTAAGGCTACAATTGGTTCTATCCAAATCAACCGTAACATAAAACATGTAAGAGAATGTGAAACGTATAATGAAATGTGTATCACATTTTATGACACAATGATGTCATAGTCTAGACCGAAGATAAGAGTAGCTTATCTAATAATGGTGAGTAATATGAATAGTGTAAAGATAAGGTCATAGACTGCTCTAGAATCTGGTATCAGGAATTGAATATTAAAATATGAAATACCAGAATTCTCAACAATTCCAACAACTGGCCATTTGCATTTGTGGTTTCATCCAATCATGTCTGGTCAGGCATTCTCTTGTACTGTCTACTTGAAGATGTGATGGAGAGCATCATGGTGATCAAAAGGACTGTTTCGATGATCTCATTTGGGCACAGAACCTGTGCATGCAAATCAATGGCCAACCAGAGCTGACCTACTTTTGTGATAAATGTACATGCTGATTCTGCAATGCTGATGGTGAAGGTATGTTTCTTTAATTTTCACCAACTTCACCATTGATTCCCAGTACATACTCATGCTAGTCAAACACAAATGCTCAGTCGTTGTCACAGATGGTGTTTGCATCAGCCACCTGTGCTGCAGCAAGCACAACTGCCAATTGCCATTGCAAAACAATTGGAATTGCTTCTGCCCTTCACATGCAGACCTGGAAGGCATCTGTGCCATTGTCAGTTGCTGAAACAACTCTAAAGCATAGCTTAGGTTGCCAACAAGAGACTTGGACTCAAAGAGAGAGGCGTAGAGGAGACTTGTCAAGTCAAGAGAGTCCTTCTTATAGTACTTTAAAGGTAAGCACCAAGAGAACTAGACTGGAGTTCTCTGGTGGTGGCATCGAGCCTTAAGTACCTACTAGAGGTATGTACATGTTTGGAGCGTATCTAACGATCCGGTGACAAACGGAGAAGTGGGCATAGGGTAGAAACGGAAATGAAAGACATAAGGCCAACACATGGTGTGGCAGAATGGAAGAGAAGCATAAGCGTGAGGGGAACATGTGTATCAAGGAATGGAAGGGAAGCGTGATCGA
>JBBPRV010000912.1:0-13304 GCA_038093235.1 Boletus harrisonii | reverse complement strand
CACCTCATTGGGACAGTTGTTTGACTTTATACAAAATATGGTATCTAGTACTTGGTATGACCTCCCTTGGCCTTGACAACTGCTTGAATCCTTCTAGGCATGCTTTCTATCCATTTTTGACACTCTTCCATAGAAAGCTTCCTCCACTCCACCACCATCCTATCCCACAATTGATGAACTCCTGTGGGAGCCCTTTCATATCCTGAAAGGCATTTTTTGAGGTGATTCCAAGTGTGTTCAATGGGATTAAATTCTGAAGACTGTGCAGGCCAATCAAGAAGCTTGATTTGTTGCTCCTCAAACCAGATCTGGGCTCTCCTGGAGGTATGCTTGGGATCATTATCCTGCTGAAAAATCACCTCATCTTTAGGAATTCCAGATTCCTCCATACTTTGCGGCAAACCTCCCTCCAAAATGGCCACATACTGCTCAGCATCCATCCATCCTTCAACCTTACTTAGAACTCCCACCCCATTCCATCCTATACAGCCCCAAACCATTAGTGAACCTCCTCCAAACTTGACTATACCTGTGACCTCTCTAGAAGTCAGCCCCTCACCCTTCCTTTTCCACACATACTTCTGTCCATCTGACCCAATTCTATTGATCTTAATTTCATCAGACCAAATGACTCTTTTCCAGTCTTCTATAGTCCAATTCTGGTACTTGAGAGCAAAAGCCAACCTTCTTTTTCTATGAACAGCAGAGAGCAGGGGTTTTTTTTTCTTTACTACAGCCTTGAATGAGGCTTCCTTGAGAGTATTTCTCACTGTCTGTGAGGAGACAGGACTGCTGATGATGGAATTGATGAAATGAGTCACCTGCACTACATTGTTGACCTTGCCAGTAATGATTTATTGGACAACAGCCCATTTGTTGATAGAGGAAAGCTTAGATGGATGACCACCATGATGCCTCTCCTTCTCTGGCTGGATTTCATGAAGGACCCTAGCCACAGTAGACTTCCCTATACCAGTTTGGGATGCAATTTGCCTGCAGGGGATATCAAGAGAAGCAAGAGAGAGAATATTATCTCTTTGAGCAGTAGAGAGATGTTTCATGGGAGAAATGAGGGAATATATGTATGATGGCAGGGTTTATATAGACTGTATCATAACTGGTTATATACCCATGACATAATATAGGCTTTACCTAAGGTATGTAATAATATTACAGCATTCTAGGGTCTGATATATGTAATAGAAACCTAAAGTCAAACAACTGTTCCAATGAGGTGTCACTTTGAAATAGCTGCCATTCCATCACCTGTCCCTCAAATCTTCTGATTTCTGAATCAGTAGAAAGCCAAGGGTCAGTACTCCATTTGATACACTCATATGTTAGGGCCCAAATTGGGCAGTATGGGGGGATATCGACTTTAGTGAAAAACATGCAAACATTGGGACGGTTGTTTGAGCCACTGTATGATACTGTCATCATGAGTCCAGGCTCAGATAGCAACTGGCCACACCATGGTATCAAAGGTAAGCATATTGAGCTGCTATCGTTGAGAGTGCACTATTGAGATACATATGGTAGACCACACCATCGTGCAGCTGAGACTCGTCTTCTGCCCACTGAACTGTGAATATTTCATTCCTTATGTCCAGTGTTTCAACCTCGTGCCTCAACAGGAAAGTCTGAACAATGCCCATCCAGGAACAGGGATGTATATGCTTAGACGGGTGATGAGGTCAAATGGGACACGGGTAGGGGATGTTGTTCCTATATCTCACATATAATCTATGGCACATTTGATTCCAAACTTTGGAAAAGAGGCTCACTCTCATTTATCCAGGCAGAACAGTTACAAGCTATCAACTGATTTTTGGTTGAATAAATATTGGTCCAAAGAGTTTTTCTATGTTGTATCTCCTTCATAGCCACATGTTTATGTAGTAATCAGCCTCAATGCAATCCATTGATTCATAAGTGACCAACTGCAACAAGACCATGCTCACTGCTATCACCACCAACCGGCACCACTGGCAAGTACTCAATGTCTTAGCCAAACAAACCAAACTATACCAAAACTGATGGTTTACACAGGGTATATAATCACACCTTATATGGTTTCATCTCAAAATTCTCACTTTCTTTAATAAGCATGATACGCCACTCCTCCCATGTGTGGTGAATTGAATTTGGTCGCCAGCTCCAGTGACAAAGAAATTGACCCTGCAAACTCACAGCTTGCCACACCACCTCAATTTCAATGCAAGGGGAACCTGTATTGTGAGTCAATGGACCCTAAAATCATTGAAGACACAGCCCCAGTCCACTGGTTGCTCAACCAGCAGCAAATAACGGAATTTCTGGCCAAACTCTTTCTGGACAATAGACTGTTCCCCCCATTAAGTGCTGCCTCAAGTACCATGACTGGAAGTGTAAGCTCCATTCTCAATGACATGAAAATGACAAGGCAGTGGTCCAAAGGCCATTGGGTGTACTTTCCCAATCTCTCGAGTTTAGAGTGTCTGAAAGAAAAAATCACCCAGTTTTTCAATGGTGTCATTCAGCATACTCCAAATTCTTATATGTGCACAAGGTAGGCAACAATTGCTTTTATTTGTAGTTTGATTGACACCACACCAGATAATGGACAGTGAAGGTGGAGAACAACCCCATGAGTGGCCTGGACAGGGCCATTTGAAAGCCTGACCTTTTACTCTGTGAGGAGGGAGTTGTCACCAAACATGACATAAAACAGGAGAAATTTGACATGAGGACTGACATTTACACCATGGAAGATTTGAAGAAGAAATATAGCAACAACAACAGAAAAGACTTGTACATCGAACTAGCCAGCAAAGTAGTGTTTCTACTCAAGGCTCAGGACAGATGCAATGCAATGCCTGGTATCCAGTTCTTGTAAAGTAAAATCATCCTTACCATATTTGATTGTGGGAGCTTGATCTCTACCTATCCCCTCGATACATATACACTAGTTTCCTGAGGAATTTCTCCACATCATTCTTAGGGTCACTTTCGTGGATGGCATTACGCTTGGTTTCGACCCCACCATTTCTCCCATCCAGAACAACCAGAGAGTGATCCAAATCATCAAACACAGCAAGCAGTACAAAATTCTTGTCAATATGTTACTCTTTTTTTCCAGATCACTACACAGCCATGGGACAACTGTCTGGAGTGGGACAGTCATGATCAACCAAGAAGATGAAGATGTTGTTGTGAAGGATTTGTGGGTCAACCCATTATAATGGTATACAAAAGGCTGAATCTTGAAGGTATTGGAAATGGCCTGTGTGGAGGGCATACCGAGGCTGGTACATGAGCAGCAGGTTCAAACCCAGCATCCTATCACACAGGAGCTCCTCAACAATTCCACCCATATCCTTTGTACACTTCTCAGGGCCCTCAGGCCTTCTGCATTGTACTATCTGTGTGTTCTGTTGTGTCTTGTTTCAAAACCACAAGGATATCTGATTTTTGACTCCACCTTGCTCACAGAATTACTTATAAGAGTCATCAACTGTCTCTCTGGTGTGTTTGATTGCTGTGATCTGGCACTGATAACTTACTTCTGATAGCTCATTGTGATGTCAGCCCATTCAATCTTTTATTCATGTTGACAATACACAGTAGACTTAGTGAAGCCTTTCTCGATCAAGTACTCCAAGAGCCTGAGAGAACTGCTATTCAGGCCAAAATACAAAAATTACCACATCACAGTCTCCTCAGGAATTGGGGGTATGCTGTGCCCATCAACAATTCCCATTGTGATGACCCCATATCTGACACTGTTCCTGCTATTCACATCAAAGCTGACACATCACCACTTTCTCAGTCTAACCTGAGAGACATGCATGATACTGTATCATCATTCCTGTGGCCAATGAGCTCCTTCTGAGCAATTCCAACATGGCTATTGATGGAAGTCCACTTCACCACATAGTACATACTTCTTGTCATTTTTTAAGTCCATCTCATCTTTGTGCTAGGGTACATGGGCATGGATGGCCACTGAGCTCAGCTATGTCAGTCCTGGAACTCTGGTGGTGTATCAGGAACACCACAATCTAGAATCATTTTTCTACATCCTTCTCACTGTCTGCCTCTTGTATGACAAGCCCAACAAACTCAAACCCCCAAAGTGCTTTCCCAATGCTTCAATCCATTCTTTGCCATAATGCAGCCCAGCACCCTCAAAGTTGTCACCATCCAATCTAATTTTGGCTGGATGGCCCTTGTCCCATATATCACACCATATTTCTGACCTCTGATCCCCCTTCTTAAGAAAATTCATGAAGAACTCATACTTTCCATCAAACTGCAGAACAGGGTTATTCAAGCCAATTATGGCTTTACACACAACTCATTCACTGACACAATTGTCACAGTACTCACAAAGCTCCTGGAAAGCCACTGGGTACTGAAGGGATTAGGCACATGGAAAGCTTCCATACTGCAAACCAGCAGCATGTCAAGTGCTAGCTTGATACCAGGTGCCAATAGGTTTTCCTCAATCCTACCTGGCGGTCCACTGCCACAGTTGCCTCCATTCTGAATGCCTGGCATATCCTCAACTAACTCCAGATGCTGCCACAGAGATGAGGATGAGTTAGACTCTTGTTTGCTGAGGTGACATCCTTCAGCTACTGATCTTCCCTTGGTGCATGCATCATGTCTGGGAAACCTTGGTGTGTTGAGCTCCACCAGCAGTGCCAGTTCTACAAGTTGGACCAATGTTTCTACTAGTAGCATTGTATGCCATGATTGGTAGTTCTGTATGTACCATGTACTAGGCTTGCTTTATGTACTGAAATGTCTCCATACTCCTACCATTACGTAACAAACCTGTTTGATGTCTAACAACATGCATGCACCACTAATTTGCAAAACAAAATGGCGAAGACCTTGCCATCTGTTCTTTGTCTTCTCTGCTTTTACAGGATGACTGCCAGTGCAGGATCATCTATGAAAGTGAGGACGATGACAATACAGACAGGATGATGAAATCTTGAACAACTTTAGATGAGATATCCCAAGGTACATGTTCACTCTACCTACCCATTATCACCTATTCTGAACCACTGTCATTGCAACTGAACTCAAAGTTGTCTCTGCAACATGACATTTGGAGCAGTCTGGAAAAGGTAATGGAGAATGCTTGAGTTATCTGAAGCAGATCAAGCAAGTGCAGACAGAGAAGCCAATATGTGCCTTGAAAATTGACATTGCTACACAACGAGAAGATGTCAATCCCATGGTGCTATCCTCTCAAAATGTCAGTGAATTCAGCTCTCACACAAGACAAGCTGGCTCTGGAATGGCTGTCCCATCCAAGACTCACAGACAGCCTGCTCTTGCTCAATCATCTTTACAACCGCAATTCTTGCAATAACCATCCAGCCAGGAATTTAGCTTCAGACTTTCTGGCATTGCATCTCAGACAGGGATTGATACACATGCACCCACTTGCACCTGCTTCTCTGGAGTAGCATCACAACCTTCTTCAAAAAGCTCTGGGCCACCATCTTTGTGAAGTACTTCATTGTTTGCAGGTGGGTCTTTGAGACAGGCCTTGACAGCAGTGATGTCTTGTGTGGCATCTGTCTGTTCTTTCTTTTCCACAAGTGAATGGTGCCTGGAGGCATAGCACAATCCCTCATCTCAACATGTACAAGCCACTCCATGCCAACCATCAGCCACTTCTATCAACACCACTTATAAAAATCCTTGTTCCACAACATCATGCATCAGTGGCATACATAGTTGCTCATGAAGAGGCATCTGAGCCAGATGCACCTTCCTTTCAAAACTCTATGAGATTGCAGTGAATAGTGTTCTTCTACTGCTTACCCTTTGGTCCAAGTAGGTCTGGTCACAGCCTCTCCACTATACCTGATGTTTACAATACAAGAGATATTTAGATGAGTTTCTTGTCAAATGACATCCTGGTGCAGTGTGCTAACCAATTCTCACCTCTTGAGATTGATTAGGTCTCTTCAAGTGAAGACAATAGGATTGTGGAGGAAGCCCTTTGCCCAAGTGAAGGCATCTCTCAAGCATCCATCACCCACTTCCAATTTTCTCCTTCAGATTCAAGGGCATTGCCTGCACATTGTATGTTATACTCAATCTATCCAAGTACATATCTAATCATAATCATAATTGCCTTCTTCACAGATGATGAAGAAGATCTGAGAGTGTCACCACTCCCTGATATGTTATATTACATCAGATGAACTGTGCTAACAGTCATTATTGTAGACAACCTTAATGGTGCAGATGGTACAAGTTCATGATATGAAAAGAGTCAATCCACCGATCTATTCGCTAATGAGGCCCCAATCCAGGCTCCTGTTTGAGCCTACAATGACACTGCAGCTATGCACTGTTGGCATCATCACATCCAAGGCACATTACATCACATTTGATGACAAGGACTTACTATTGTTATTGTAGATGATGCTGGGGGACAAACTTTGATGGTGCGATGTTGCTCCTCACATCTCGTTCTTCCAGTGACTCTGGTCCCAGCCAATCATTCCTACCTGAGCAACTTCCTGAGAATGTCATGACCATATACTACTGATGTAACCATGCCCTGTGCTTACCTAGCAACTCACAACTACTTGCCACTAGGCTGCAACAGTCTGGACCCACTAACGGTGATACAGGTGGAACTTCTAATAGTGGCAATGGTCAAGACCATGCCACCAACCTCCCAGTTGGCAAGCCAACTGAATGAGCTGAACCCTGGCAGCTTCAGTATTATGACCCACCTACTTGTGATGTGATTGAGCACACAGAGCAGTTTTTCCACTATAATGCTGCTTCTATCAATTCTTTTCCTAATTGTGCTGCTTTCAACATGCAGGCTGTGAAGTACATTGAAAAGGTGATTGCCAAATGCCAGGCTCAGGGTCTCATTGTTTCAGATGGTAAGCGATTATATTACATCTTGTTTAGAATTCTGATCCAACTGCTTGGAACTTTCAGGTTGGTGGCCTCACCATTCATTTAACATTTTGAGACTTGTCTGTATGTACCTCCCTTCTTATATTCTACACCATGAACACTCACCTATGCCAGCTTTGGGAGGATCTCAGTAGTTGGCATTCCACTCTGAGGAAGAAGGCACAAACATTCATCACTCAACAATACCAGTGGGATCCTGAAAACTGCCAGGAGTGCAACATTGAGATTGTGAAGAATCTATTAGGCAATGGTGGCTTATTTTTGAGGAATGGCACCAATACTAAGGTAAGGTTGATCTATTCATGATCAAGCCAACTGATGCTGTGCCCAGGGACATGTAAATAATCTTGCACATCCTGTCCTTTCCAGTCTGATCATTGACTTCTTTTATAACAGCCCTGCTTCAGTTGGCAAACTATTTCCCAAGGTATTCACTGGCAAGGTTCCAAGAGTTACAGTGGCCCTTGCCACTACGGCTGTTTGTTTTTTGTTGTATTTTTTAAATCTCTTGATGCTGATCAGCTCACAGTTTAAAGTCATGCTTGACAAGATTGCTGCAGGCCAAGGTGAGGTTAATTTTAGGCTTACAACTTACTCACCAGTATACAATGAGATCCTTGGGCTAATGAGCAAGTGTGAAAGCAATGCTGTTCACCGAGCCAAAACAAAAGTCTTGCAAAGACAATGGGCTCAACTCGGCAGATACCTTAGAATCCTTTTCCTCTGCATTGTCTCACTAATTTTGCATGACTGCTAGTAATGGCATGGGTGATCACAATCATGAATCAGCTGTTGGTAGGTGTGGCTTTTATGTCAACCTTGACTAATGTGTGCAACAGTACTGTCACATCATTGCTATGTTTTTGTATCCTGCTGTTTTGTCAAAATCTATTGAATGCTATTGTTTACTATTGCTTGACAAATCTGCCCCATTTTAAAACACCCAGTATTATACTGTAACATATTCTAGTCTATCACAGAATCAGACAGACTGTCCAGTTTGGTCCAGATTGTGATATTGGGCCTATTTTGCCATTCTGTCAATCTGTTAAACACTGTCCCTAGTCTAGTGCAGTATAGACAAGGATAGAACCAGACTATGAGCTTTTGTCTAGATCTAGACAATTGGGAACCTTACTGTAGACTTCTGTGTAACCTGTTTGGCAAGGCAGTACTGTCCAGTTCTGTCTAGGAGAGGTTTGGTTTGCTAATGCCTATCATGAGTCAGATCACCAAAGGATGGACCTGGATGATGTGGATACTCTGAAAACTTTTACTGAGGCTTATCTGAGTTGTCGCAACACATAACCCAGTGGAGCCACATTCATGGACATGTTCTAGAAAGATGAACACAGGGAGAAAAGGCAAGTGAACTTGTATTATCCATTTTCCTCTGCCAAAGAATGGCAATTCTCATTCTGGTGTTTATAATCTGGCCTAAGCATGGCCACCATCAATTCTCTGCTGTTGCTCAGTGTTGTAAGTTGTCATTATCTCCCACCTTGAGCTATGACTGATTGAGCCAAGATGTCTAAACTGTCACTTTTGTTCTAAACAGTGAAAGAACTCTGGGCATGGATAGAGATCCTGCATCAGGACCATTTGACTGCATGCAATCTCTATTGAGTCATCCCCTTCTTGCTCCTAGTGTTGCTGCAGCTCAGCTAGTCATTAGCTGGCTATGTCATAATAGCTGCCATCATGTGGCTCAGCCTGGCCTGGTTAGTTGAACTAGTTGGCTTATAGCTGGTGTATCAAAATTGGTGCTGCCTAGTTAACATTGCAAGTAGCTAAAAGTACCACAATGAATATGCTACATGGCTGTAATGTCCCTACACTTCCTACATACACCATTCTTCATACAACAACATCACCCACCAAGATTGTCAATGAACATGAGCAAGCCTGCTACTGTGATGTGGAGTCAAATGTTCTTGCTTCAGGGTAGCTTTTTATGCTTTCCTTGTGGACACACTATATCTGTCAGAGCAACCAGTAAAAACAATGGGTATTACTCACATTTCTCCCTTGGCATCACTGTCTTCACTCCTGTAGTACATTTGTCAACAGTTGGTTTATTTTGTTGAGATTGGTGAAGTTGTGAGAGATGATGTGGGGTCACTAAAATTCTTATGAAGTGGAGATGGTCACTTGTTGGTAGAGAGTTTGCTAAAATCAGAGAAGTTACAGCTTGCAAGTGATATGTTGAGCATATGGTTGTGGAGCAGTGAACAGAGGTGGTTGTAATCAGGCCTTTCTGTATGTGAGAGAACATGAGTACTAAAGGAAAGTGGAAAACTTGCAAGGAAGGCCATCACACAGTTTGTCAACTGTGGTATCCTGCTTCAGCTTCAGGATCACATTTTTAGAGAGGGCAGGGTGAATATTGCTAAACCATGGCGGTGATCCTCATAGGAGATAGATCAGTGTGTATGCAAGTAACTCAAGATTGATTGAATTTCAAGGTGATGGTTGATCAAGGCAAATGAAGGGGTACCAACAAAATGGCAGTCTTGTTGGTATGGAACATGTGCTCAAGCTGCAGAGTTGTGATACTAGAATGTGATACCAAAGTCAATGAGAAAGATGGTGCAATTTGAAGCACTTTGTCTGATCAAGATATTTTGTGGCTTGATGTCATGGTGGATGTAGTCAAGTGAGTGTAAACATTCAAGTCTATCTAACTGTTGAGTGCAGTTAGTGTGGCACTCTGATGGTTAGCATTACTGAATACTTACTAGCTGATGGCCCATAGTAAGAGCACTGTCCAGGTTAAAATAACCACCCTGCAAAGTAAGTATGTCACACAGTGATGTCACCACATCATTCAGGACCAGTGCATGGTGTGACAATTCTCTACCAAAGAATATGGATTGCAGAAACCCAATACCTCCTTGAAGTTTCTTCAAATTGTAAAAGTTCATGTTCCAGAAAGGAAGGGCCCAGAGTACAATCCTCAAGTTTGACTGCAACATCCTGGCCACTAATGAGGTCTTGCATGAGATATATAGTTGCTAAGGGTACAATTAGTGTAGTTGAGGCTCAACTAGATTGCCATATGTATGCACCATGTGACCCTATGCTGAGAACTCCTTTCAAAGTATACCTTCCATCCACATGATCAATATTCAGTGAGCATAGAGATGCTGAAGGCATTTTTGGAGTAGTGAGTATTCTTGCAGCTTGAATGGCCTACCAGGGCTGAGGAACATCTTCCACTTCACATGCTGCATCGCAATGGTCCACACAAATCATGCCCTCAACCCCAGCAAGCTATGCTGGCAGCAAATTGTGGTTAACCCAATACACAAGGTCTCATATTCCTTCTTTGACACAGTTGGACTAATCAAGCAATCATTTGCCCTCAGATTTGAAGACAGGCTGTCATGAACCCTGTTGGTAAGTTAATTGCCCCTTGGTAGGGGCTGCAATGTGAGTGCTGGCTGTTCTTCAGGATCACTGAAACACATCCTAACAAGCTATGCATCTGTTGTATGTAAAGCAGATGCAGAGCTATTCCCCACCTTCCAGTGTCTCATCCTACCCAACTCCTGATGGCTACTGGTGGTACTCACCAAGGCCGTTGCCATGTGGTTGTTGTCCCTCCAGTTTCCCCCAGCATAACTGAAAATACTTTCCAGCCTGTCATCTCAGTAGACCCAGCTAGGCAGCCTGAGCCCCCAGAACCTCCTGTAGCTCCTGTTGCAACAGCAAGAACAAATTGAAACCACCATGTTCCCACATGGTACTATGACACCATAGGTGATCGTGAGTACAATGATATCAGTGCCATTGAGGGAAGTAGTGACAATGATGTCACAGTTGCTGATCAGGCTTAGCCTGGTGGCACAGGTCTACCTCCTGCTCACACCATGCCAGCTGCATGCACTGCTCCAAATCTGCACACACTGGTGTTGGTACTGCTCCATTGGTCACTGCAGCTACAACAACAACTCCTAATGCAGGTGCTAGGACCACTCCTTTGGCAACTGTCAGAGGATCCAATGCACAGCCAATGTCTGGCACCTCAGCACCTTCAACTCTGTTTGGGCCCTTGCCTTCGCCTTCTCCACATGAGATGCTCCCACCTCTGCTTGCTGCTGCATGGCCACCTGTTCAGCCTGTTTTGGTCAGCCATGCACCTCCATATCTCATGGCCATACATCTGTCTCCTTGCAGCAACCTCTGCCTTCTTCCTCGTCTTCTCCTTCTCTGCTATATGTTGCACCTCTGCCTTCTCCTTTGCCTTGCACTTTGCCTCCTCCTCCACCTTCCTCCACTCCTCCTCTGCCCTCTTCACTTTCACTTGTTGCTGTCACTCCGTGAACTTTGTAGCACAAAGGTTGTCATCATCCTCTGTGCCCTCCAAGAGGCATGAGTCAGGCCATGTCATAATGTCATTGACTTTGGACATGGTGATGGTTATAGTTTAAGGAGTATCCGACACCTCACATACTTTATAGTTCAATCCACACTCCAACCTCTGACAATGGACTCCACACCCTCCACCTCTGCATTGTCCTCCTATGGCCCTCAGGGGTTCAGGCCTAAGAGGGGGATACTGTCATATCCATAACACTCTAAGTTCAACTCCGGCCCTCCAGGCACACCTCTGCTATGATTGAGCAATCTACAGTGTTATCTCACCCAACCTGTATCATCTGACCTCCAGATCTTTTCTCTGTTCCTCTGTCTCCTCTGTACATCTGATTACAATACTCCTTTGTTCTACTCTAGTATTAGTCCCACCTCTTAGATACCCCTGCACTGTGTGTACTACTCCAGCATTCATCCCTCTGGTGCACAGCTCCGGTTATATTAGTTTCTGACCTCCACCTTATTCATCTGCTCCACTCCGTTACTAATGCTATGTTTTCTCCTCCATATATAAACTCTTAGATACTCTGCTGTAACTCTTAGCTTGATTATCAACTTAGATAACTCCTATTTTCATTCCTCATTACCTTTGCTCTGATCTTCAATACAGGACACAAATGACAGCAAGGGCACAGCACATAAGCTGAAGCCAAGTCCATTTGTCCAACGACTACTCCAGAATTTTGGAGTTCCCCTAGGAGTTGCATGGTCTTAACAGGCATGCAAGGCCTGGATCCAACCATTCTCTCTCTTGAGGGTGAGTTACTGCTAACACATGGAACTTAGCTATCCTAAACTAGGCTCTGGGGATTGCAAGTCCAACCAAAGGCCAAACTTGGCTCCTTTTCAACCTGGGTCTATGACCAGCAGGTCCAGGGGTTACCCGATTTAAGGGGGAATGCCAAGTGCAGCTTACTGAGCCACAACCTGGTCTACAGCTTCATTGTGGGGTTTCGTCATTTCTGACTCATCAGCTAGGGCACACACCCTTTGTTTTTGGATAGGCTAAAGTGTATTCTCTATATATGATTAAATGATTACCCATTTGTACCACTTAATGCACAATACATATGTACATGCAGTCTCCGGTTGTGATCAATTTTTCCAGCTAGGTTGTTCAACCATTTGACCAAAAGCCAAAGTCACAACTATTTGAGAATAGCCAAGCTGCAGCTAATGCCCAAACCAGCTAGCAAAGCCATTCAGCTAGCTGTGTTGTTGGTTTTGACTAAAGCTGGCCTCTAGCCAGAATTGTGGCAACACTACAAGTTGCTCTCCATATATTGTTCATCCTGCAGCAAGTATGGACATTGGCTGCTTGCATCTGTTGTGTATATGAGGACTGGTTGAGCAGGGAATGTGCATGGAACATTCAGGTTTGTTTCATTCTTTGTAAGTGTTGATTGTCATACTCATGGAGGGCTATGCTAGGATGCACCTCCTGAGAGTGCAACTGTGTTGGGCATTGTGCTCTCCTCAGATAAAATGAACATTTTGATAATGAGTGGAAATTGTATGTTTTACCCTCCTCTAACCAGTCTCACTAACATTGAACCTGTGATTCATTCCAAGATCTTGCTTCACACTTACCTCCTTCTCATCCTCCTCCCTATTTCCAAGTTCATCCACAAGGACACTTGCACTCAGAGCCTTTTACTGTTACAGAAATCCCCTGGATGTCTGAGGCCGAGGAACACAAGTTCGCCTTGTGGATTACTGCGTGGGAACCTGAGGACTCCGATTCCGATTTCCTTCATTTCTTTGATCTTCCTTCTGATTCTTTTGATCCCTAGACGGAGTTCCGTTCTTCTTCTGCTCTTCTCTTCCTACCGGAACTCCTGATCCTTTGCGCAGTCCGCAGTATGTCTTCCTTTTGTTCCGTTCCTCCCCTTGACCCAGTTTCCTTTATGGACGTATCCCCTTCTAGAACGGCGTTCCGCTGTTCCGTTTCCCCTTTAGGACTCCTTATTCAGGGTCCGCTC
>JBBPRV010000911.1:0-13307 GCA_038093235.1 Boletus harrisonii | reverse complement strand
ATCGCGCGTCGCACGAACGCGATGATCTCTGCCCAAGGTCGACTGCGCGGATTGACAATGTTGAGTGCAGGCGGTGCTGCGTCTTTGGCAAATGCCGCATCCAGAATGGCGGAAGCTACTTCTTCCTCGCGAAGCCACGACACGCCCTGGGATCGTTCATGAGCACGCGTGATCGGCAACAAGCATTAGGAGGAACAGGTCACTTACACCAGTAGCTTCCGGGAGCACACCGAGCGCAATACTGGATTTCACGATGATCGGGAACCAATCTGTCGTGGCCCATGATCCACCGTGACCACCAGCGATTTGGCCGATCCGAGTGGAAGTCACATGCAACCCACTCTTGACGATAATCTATCGATTCGTGTCAGTACCGATCGTCTCATCGGTTGTCCCACCACGACTTGCCCGTTCAGTGGCGTATTTGCCTTCTCCGTAACCTGCTCCGACGGCAACAGAAGGGTCAAGCTGAACTTCCTCTGGGAAGGGACCTTTCAAGTTATCCCAACCCTGCGCAGATCCGATCGAAGAAGTGAACAAGAACCGGAGGTTCTGCTTCTGAGACGAATCCAGACCGAGGTCGATCAGGTTCCGCGATGCCCGGATGCTGTCCTCAAACGAAGATATCGCCAAGTTAAAGTCGAGGCGCCATGCGTTGTGTATGATCAACGTGACGGAATTCCGGATCTGCGGACGATGTGTCAGTGTGCGTATCTTTAGCAAAGCCAAGGGTCAACCCCACTTCTTCATACTGGGCTGGAGACAAGCCGCATTTCTCCAAAGACGCGTCCGCTTCGACGTAGACAAGCTTGTTCGAGTCCAACAGATTGAGCTCAAGTCCCCTGTCTCTGAAAGCCGCCTTTTGTCGTTCCGCGATCAATTTCGACGAAGAGGGTCGATTGAAAGCAAAGACGCGTTGAACCGCAGGGCTTCTGAGAAGCTCCGAGAGTAAGAAGGACCCGAGACCGCCTGTGGATCCAGTGAGTAGTACCACGGCTGGCTCGATCGATTGGCTGCTGGGCAACACGCCATCAACAGGCCCGTCCAAGCCTACGGAGTACTTCTCGATCATAGCATTGATGGCTTTCTTGTGTTGCTCTATGAAATCCCCTTGACCAGCACCGTTACCGCTGACGAGAGCAGCAATACGCGCAGTGAGTAGCTGAATGGTCGGGTTTTCAAAGATGACGCCGGGAGGGACGTGGGCAGCCGCCTTCTTGATCTCTGGATCTGACGATTTTCGCAGAGCGCCCAATATCCGGTTTCGAAGATATGTGACGCTCAAACTACGAAAAAAGGCACGATGTGAGCAATGTCTCAGCCTCGCTATCTTACGAGACCGCGCACCTATCAAAACCTTGAGCAAACAGATCAGTGTGGGGATCAACATGACCGTTCGGGCTGATGACACGAGCATGTTCCAGTAACCATTCTTCAAGCACTTTGCCAGTCCATGCTGACGGCCCAGCCAAGCCCTCTGGAGCTTCCGAGCTTGCTTCGACGGTATCATACCTTTGGTGACTCTAAGATCCATGTCCAGATACACTTGATGTTATGACTCACAATGCGTTGATCTCTGCGTCGTAAGCTTTCAGAGTCGCTTTGCGTATAACGGTACCCTTGGGAGCACGTAGCATAGGCTTGTCCTTGCTCGTAATCAGGATCAACTCCTTGAAAATGCGACTGAATGCAGGCGACGGCTTGTTTGCTTCGTCGATCGCAGGCCTTTGTTCAATTCAGTCAACACGCTTGCCCAGTCTCAAATGAAGTACATACCAGACCTGATTTCTAAACTCGGCCACGGCTTTCTCATCGTTGACGTCGACAGCGTGTCCCGCACGAGGCTCGATGAGAACACCGACTTGATGTCGTTCCCGTCCGAACATGATAACACCCTGCACTAATGGGGAAGACGCGATGATACTCTCCATCGGAGCAGGAACTGTCTTTTCTCCGGACGCAAGAATGATGACATCGTCGGCCCTTCCAACACTTTCATCGAGGAACGAAAGGATGAATACCATTCCGGTGCCGAACCGGCTGGGAAACTCACATCTTCCACAAGTTCTTAGTTGGATGCTTGACGAAGACATCCGCAGTTGCATATCCCTTCGCATCAGGTATATTCTCCACCGCCATCTCGTGGTCCTCGGTCGACTGATCAACCTTGTTAGCAATTCCCGACATCGTTGTGAGAGATGTTCATACCAAGATTTGCAACTCGTATGAATCCTCTCCTTGTGGCGCCCACCTGACATGTTTGCCTTGTGGGAAACGCATCCACATCCAATCACCGTCGGCGATATCTTGCTTGTCGGCCACTGTCACGGGGATTCCGAACTCTGTCCCGCCATAACCGCTGCAGAGCTGCACCCCAGCAGCCCACAGCTTCTGGCCGACCTTGACAGGTAGAGGACCACCACCGAAGGTCTGGAAGTGCTGAGACGGAGAGAAGGTGAATTACAATAGATCGCACGTACGACATATTCTAGCTTCTTCAGAACCTCTACAGCCTCGTCTGACGTGGCCATCTCTTCAAGGAGTGTCGGAACCGTCATCAGAATGTTACATTCCATCTTCTTGATCAGTTCGATCATGTTGTCGCCGGTCGGTATCACTGGTTGGGCGAGTGGGTCGTTATGCGTACGCGGAGGATAGACCAGAGTAGTGACAAGGCACGCAATCGGTGCATAAAGTTCGGTGACGATGCCGAATGTATGAAATGGGGGAAGTGCCATCGCACCAACTCGGCGGGGAGAAGAAAGTTGATTGTATACACGGATGGATGCTACAGATGATCAGCAGGTGTATCGTCAAGCAGTGCATAGTAACATACGCTGAGCCAACCATTGGATTTGAATTCTGTGACTGTGAGGAATGGGTTTAGGGAATCCAGTGCTACCCGAGGAATGGATATAGATAGCGGGAGAATCCAAGTCTGGACGTCTCAAGGGGGGAGGGTACGGTGTAAAAGAATCAACCACGACCTCTTGCCCAAGCTTTGGAAAAGCATAACGCAAAGTGGGGACTTCATAAACAATTAGCTCGGCGCCATCGAACTCGCGGCGGATGCCATCGATGAGTGGTTTATGAGCGTGATCAAGGGTCACGATACGCGAGCAGTTGATCTTCGTCATCATATTGACAACCGCCGCCGCAGAATTCCTTGGAGACGCCGGAAAAGGCTAGACTAGAATGTGAAAACGGGACGAAAAAGGTACACATAAACGTACAACCCATCCAGCGATTGACAAGCCCGCAACAACGGCGTGGTGAAGTATCGTGTCGGTATTGGCAATGACTACGACAACCTCTCCGTCTGGACCTTGGCGGGAGGGCCGAAGAGCATGCGCAACTCGGTGAGCAGCTCGACCGAATTCGAGGAACGAGATTTCAGTTTGTGCGTCTGTGGCGCTCTCATTCGCGTATACAAATATTGGAAAAGAGGGGTTTTTTTCCATATGAAAGTTAATCAAGTCAGGGAACAGGAGAGAGCAGTCGAGGGGAGGAAAGTTGAGAGCGTTGGAGGTCATGGTGGATGAAAAACGCGGTAGGTTACTTGGGATGATCGGGGAATAAGGCGCTCATAGCAAGGGCCTTTATAACTGAGCGAGCTGGTAGGGTGGGGTTACGGAAGGGGATATTGTCCGGGAAGGACACACCATGCAGTCATTCATACGATGTCACGAGGGTCCGCGAGCTGCAGGCGTGACTAGGAGAACAGATCAGGAAGACCGAACCCGGCATCTGTCCTCTCCCGGAGGTTAAGCTGTCTCAGAAATACCATGTAAGGAAAGTTTAACGGAAAAATCCCTAAGAATTTGATGCGCCCATCACATTTTGATAGTCCCATGACTTTCGAAAAAGCTGGGGGCACAGGGATTCACCCAATCAAAGGCCATCATTTGCCAAAATCCGAAATCCATTGAGGATGGTTCATTCTGTTGCGGTGACGGAGGTAAAGTTTTCGGGGAGTGGGCTTAGCCGGATACCCCATCGGGGATTCCCGCGCACCTTTCCCAGGAACGCCGCTGCTCGCCAGCTCTCAGACTCGGACTCGACACCTCGTAATCTGTCTCGACACAATCTGTGCGGCAATCGTGCGCGTTACAACCGCGATATCATGTTCATCGCCGTTTGAAACACATGCTTTTTCTGGAACTACTACCCCTTAGATCCAGCCCGAGTCCATATCTCGCCGCTAGGGATCGTCAGTCCACTCCAAGTATTCGCGGCGCACCTTGTTCGCGTACCCACGAATAGGTAGACGTTTTCTCTTCGGAGTACTTATTTGGTGCTGAGTTTGCACCGGTTTTCGGGTGCCTTCGTACACAGCAATATTATGCTGCAGATTCTCAAAAGTTTGTTCAATTTACATTCCATCTTTTCCTGTGTGTGGCGTGGACGTGTGTCCGGTTCCTCCGTGAGCCGAAGAAGCCGCAGTCAGCTTGTCACGTCAGCAACATGCACTACTCCCGGGCCGGAGCCCAACTGACTCATCCATCTCTTCCTCTACCCAACTTCCCCTGAATTTCTCCCGGTTGGGTTGACAAATTTGACACCCCGACCAGTTGTCGGTTCCTCTGCAACCAAGCGATTGAGCCTCAGTGAGGTTCTTTCATCCTTGTGGCAGCTGATCAACCCTTTGATGACATGAGTGGGAAATGATACCTCCCAAGCTTACACGATCTCTCATCGATATCGTGCTTCTCATTGCGAAGGCCGTCGTCTGAGAAAATGACGTGAATGAGAGCAAATTGGAAGAACGGTATGTACCTATGCTCACACCCTGTGCTGTCAAACCTGAGCCAGTCTCGCAATCGTGCTTTTCATCACGAACGCCGCCGTCAGTGAAAAATGATCATGATGAAAATGCATGGGTGAGAGCAGCATGGAAGAATACACTCGGTGTGCTGGGTGCGATCGCAGCGGATCGCTGACGGGCATCGAAGCCAGGTACAGTACAGTCACACCAAGATTTTGGCCATGTCTGCATTCACAACAACTTTTTTTAGATCGGGCGGTAGGAATGGGTTATATATAGCAAACAATATGCTGTTGCAATCAGCTGCACAAGAATCTCCTCGTTATCATGTGTCCTCTTGAGCCACCACCAAATCCAGTAGGTGGGTATCTAAGTGATATATCTTACCGATAACATTCCTCTCCGCTCTCACCACTGTCCATCCCATTGGCGCTCCCATCACTTTGTTCGTCCGTCGTGTCTCCTCCATCTCCAAGTCCCTCGCGCTTCACCTCAATTGGATACTGGTTTTTGAGCCAGTTTTCCTAGCTTGGCTTTTCCAAATTCCCACTGCTACCCGTCTTCTTTCCTGCTTTGCAAGCTCTATCTCTTCCCCCACAGGCGTAACGCAATAACTTGAGGAGCCAAAAAGGTAAGACAGCAACCATTAATAGTGTTTTTGGTGTCCTGGCAGTCATCGGCTCTGAATGCCGTTCACATTGATCATTCTATCTCTAGATTTACACACTGGATGCTCTTGTGAACACTCCTCACTGGGAACGATGAGGAATCCTTGATGGAACCACGAAACAAACCAGCTTGTTGACCGGTTCTGACACTAATAAAACTATGAAATATCAGTAATTCCGCCATAAATCCATTTCTGTAGGCTTAACAGCTAGTTCTTGCCTAGCTTGGTTTCGTTGCCAAATGTTCCTCGATATCATATCTCATCATACCAACAGTTGTTTTGATTGGTGTGACTGAAATTCGCGCGACGCGCGCAATTTGCATTTGGCCAAAGTGCGTGCCAGTGGATGACTGCGTAATAGGCTCGGATGCAGGGCCGCAATGTTGTAGTGGGGGGAGTATCTTTGCTAGCGAGCCATTCACTATTTCGCGTCGCTTCTATTATTCACGTTTGTCGTTTTGCTGACGTTTGCTCTTCCTAGACTCACCTTCGACTTTTCCCACCGCTCGACACGGGGACGTGCGGTTCCCTCCGAATGATGAAGACTCATCACTGCTTCTCCGCCGTCCTGCAACCCAAACCGCGGAATGCATGGAATACCGTCCATGGATTGAACCTCTCCGGAAACGAGGGTTCCGAACCGTTACGATGCAACGGAAACACCCTTGACATTGGCGGCGGTCGCGTCTACTCACCCAAGTTCAGTCTATTCCTAGGACGATCCCCGCCGTCTCGGAAGGAGTGGTTGCCATGAGGCGACATGGAAATGCCAACCAGGATGGTGAGGATAATACAAGGGGTAACGTAGGTACCAGGTCTGGAGGCGCTAAATGGAAGTTATTCCGTTCAAGGTTTCGCATGAAACCGAGTCCGACGCCCGACGGAAAGTTAGGTCAGCGACCGTTCGCATCAAGTGCGTGGAGCCGCCTGGTCTGACCCATGCTCGGTATGGTATGGTTGTAATTAAGGCCGTAAGTCCACGGACAGATGTTGTGTTGGGAACTTTCCTGATCTGTCCTCCGACTGGTCAGACTTCGGAACACCACCTCTCCCAATCAATCAATTCTTTCGGTAAGTGATCTAGTAGGTCCAATTCTCAAGGGTAGCTGGTGAGCTATGATTACTTGAATCACGAAGAAATGTTTTTGGAACACAGGCCACTGTCGATTCCAGGGAAATTATCACGGCCGAGTGCATGAGACTCACCTTAAAGTCTGGGTAGCCTGGGGAATGGGATGGGTCATCTCTTGTACTATGTGGCTCGGGAGACAACTTTACGGTGTCCGTGTCCTCGTTCGCGTGATGCCTTCTTTCGCTGCTTCGCCATCTATTAGTTAAAAATAGCTATAGTTTGGCGCATACAGTGAGCTCGTAGCTTGCCAAGGGGGAAAAGCGACTTGCACATGAACAAACGCTCGAATCACCGTGTGGGCAGTTTACAAAAAAGAGAATTTTCAAGATGCAGAGGAAAAACATCACATCAGTGGACGTATTCCAAAATCCTGCGCATCCAAAAAGCAGCATTTAGAGAGTATACAGGTAATGATTTGTCGATAAGGGGCCCGCCGAACATCATAGTACAAACGGTCAACGTCCCTGCAAGGATGTGGACTGTTGGGCTATGACAGCCGGCGGGCATCGATGTGGATGAAAAAGAAAAACAGGGGCCAGGGCTAATCACGGTCATAGTAAACCGTGTCAAATGTGGTGGCTTGTTTGTGGTTTGTGGCTGAACTGATCGGAGCCTCGGCCGAGGTGCGCGTGGGCGGTCGTTAATAAATTGCGGGTGGCCTATGTGTTTTGGTGGGAGGGCGGGACCTCGGGCGGCCGTATTCCAAATGTACTGCCTACGCACCCACCAAACGCGTCCTGCTTCTCCCACTGGAAGAATGCACGCAGAACAATCGGAACTTGGTTACGTAAGAAATCCCCCCTCTTATACACTCCACTTCGGGTCTTGAGCAACCGATCCTCGTTCACCATGGCCTCCACAGCACTCTCCTCACAACCTGTCGCTAATGGAACTTTTATTCCCCCACCTTCCCCAGCCAAGAAGAAACAGCCATACCCTTTCTACCTTGGCGGTCTCGCAGCCACCATCGCTGCATCCATTACCCACCCCCTTGATCTCACCAAAGTCCGTTTACAAGCCTCGGGCGATAAACGCATGATCCAGTCCATAAAGAAGACTGTCAGAACTGCCGGTTTCAGAGGTCTCTATGATGGCATTACAGGTACTTGGATGCGACAGATGAGCTACAGTCTCTGTCGCTTCTGGGCATACGACGAGAGCAAGAAGATCCTTGGCGCCAATCCACAGTCGCCCCCTTGGGTCTTGGCCGCTGCTGGTGTCATGGGTGCGTTATGCGCCACAACGTACCTTTTCGGCATCTTCTCACCTGTCCCTGCAGCTGGCAGCATTGCTGGTGTGGTTGGTAACCCTGGTGGTATGTGTCCTCGTACCTTCTTCCACAACCCCTCTCCCTCATCTAACTCTCCCACAGAGGTCGTCATGGTGTGTATTGCCCACTTACCCGATATCACATGCCCTCTTACGCGTTGCTTTCCGTTACCCTCACATCACGTGACCGTTATCTACCCGTCTACTCTGACTCGTCTACTCGCTTCATCCCTGACTAGGTCCGCCTCCAAGGCGACTTTGCCAAACCTCCAGAGAAACGGTTCAACTACAAGCATTGCTTCGATGCGCTCTTTCGTGTAAGTGCTTGGCTTTCTTTCGTTTCTTTCATTATTTCTTGCTTTGTATCCCTGTCACCTTCCGTTCTGGCGTCAACCTGTGCGAGCAGTACACGCTCGTGTGAGTACCCCGTCACGTGGTTTTGCGATATCCATGTCCGTCAAACTCCGTCTTGTTCCGAAAGATGCCAGACATTCGGCATCCTGACGAAAGAGGCGTCCATTACACGCTAGGCAGTCCGTCCTTCCGTTGTCATGTCTATTATGGTCATCGACCGCATTCATATCCGAACCCCATCGCACGGAGCGTTCTTCCAGCCCTGGCTCGGAAACGCCAATTACAAGGACGAATTTCATGGACGGCGACAACAATATCTGTGCTAACGAGCAAGAGAGGACGTACGAGCCATGGCCCGGGTGTCGAGGATGGCAAAAGGCGAAGAGCGACAAAACATCGAGGAAAATATACCTTGCTTTCCACCAACGCTCTCACTCGAGATGCGTTATCTCCGCATCGTGCCAGACAACTGTGGGAAGAGGTCCGTTCTATCACCTCGTGTCGTGATATAATGGTCTCGGCGATGCATCCCGTCCTAATATCATTTTCACTCTTAGTGGGTCGGCTGTATCACTGGCGGTTACCTGAGGTGCCTGCTCTGAGGTTGTGCGTTGGTGCAACAACGCGCGGTCTTCACTCCAATACAACAGGTTTAAGATGCGAACATGAATGAAAGTGCGACATGGCGAGAGGAAAGGAGAGAGAGAGGTGATAGCCTTCCTACCAAGATACTACGATCAGTTGGCGATGGGCAGCCCGGATCAGCGTTACGGGCTTGTGGACCAATTGGCGACACGGTGACAGGGGTACTCCGTTGCAGTTGCATACCGTTCTTCTTTTGCCTTCTTTACTTCACGTTTTTATCCGTTTCCTTCCAATTGGAAAGACCTAACAGGATGCTAACGTTCTCCCCGTTTTTCTTTGTTGGTTGGTGTGCCGGCTGCTCGTGTGGAATGGCTCCGATACGCGATGTTGACTCGTGCAGATGGTTCGTGAAGAAGGTCCTTCATCACTCATCCGTGGTGTTGGTCCGAACGTCTTCCGAAGCATTCTGATGAACTCGAGCCAACTTGCCTCGTGAGCACCTTCCTGTCTTCAAGCATGTTTCGTCCCTAATCTAGTACCTAGGTACGACTTCTTTAAGTCTGAGCTTTTGAAGACATCCTACTTTGAGGACAATATCTACTGTCACTTCTCCGCCAGTTTCGCCGCTGTATGCTCCCTGATCAGTTTCTTTCTGTCTTAAAAGAGGATGCTAATGATGTGGATGTGACAGGGTACGGTGGCTACCACCGTCTGTTCACCCGCTGATGTCCTCAAGAGCCGCATCATGAACGCAAGCGGACCTGGATCCAGCGTACGTTTTTCTTTGTGTTTATGTATCGTGACGCACTGACCACACTATCCCTCCACTTCCATGCAGTCGACACTCGGCGTGATCCGAGCATCACTCGCAAACGAGGGTCCGATGTTTATGTTCAAAGGCTGGCTCCCCGCATGGACGCGTCTCCAGCCAACGACTATCCTAATTTTCCTGACACTCGAGCAGCTGAAGCGCTTAGTGGACTGGAAACGGGGCACGTTGTGAGGGCGCCGACTGGCCCTCGCAGCATTGCATTTGTAGAAAACAATTTCTTCTTTCATTTTTAGTCTTTCTTGTTGTTGTTTGTACTCTTGCTTGGGTGTTGTAGGTGTTGCTGTTGCTGTTCCTCTTCCCGTCCAAATTTGTTGTGTGTTGACCCGCCTTTCCGAACCTATTCCCTGTGTACCCAGTTTCCCACCCTAGCTCGTTCTGATCCAGTAGTTGGTGGTTTCTCTCCGTTTGCACCGCGATACCATGGATACACTGTACGTAGAATCGTCAGTGGGTGTATGGAGGGCATGCGACAGACGGATGGGATGGAAGCGGTCAAATCATGTACTAGTAATACACCCCGATTCCTTGTTGTTGATCAATCTTAATCGATCACGGGCGAAGTCGGCGCGCTTGTGATACGCTCGAAACAGTAAGTAGCTTGCTATCAAAGTCACCTCACTGCCATCAGCCGAGATATCATCGTCAGAGCTCGGTTATGATGCATTGATGGGCCGGCGGGAGCGGACAAAACTTTCCTTTGATGGTGAGAGCATTCATAGCTACGCAGACCATTGTCTGCGTGCTTGCGCGCGCTCGTCGCCATCACCTCACTGCGCAAGCATCTGAGCTCACGAACTACCCGTACTAGAGTTGGACGATGATATTCTTACTCGGGAGAGGTATAGAGTACTGTAATTTCCATGTTCAGCCGTTTTTACTGATCTATGCATTTATATCTCTTGCCGTATCTGTGCAGCATCTACATGACTTTCCTAAGATATTTGTATATCTACTCGTAAAGAGAACGACGTGCGTGGTTTCGTTTTGACATAGCGCAGAGCAGCACATGACATCACCGGAATGACACGACTAACCTTCATCATGCGGCCTCATCCGCTCTCGCGAATGTCGGGCAATATCGGAGTTCTGCAATTTTTGTGATTGGCAGACGGATCAATCAGCTGTCGTGTAGGGGTTCTCTGATAATGTGCTGCTGTAGAATGCGTATAAATCGAACTTCAAGTTACATACCCCGCTGGCCACGCCCACCCCAGCTGCGCACCCAGTCCAGTCTTGACCTCACCCGGGCCGCATGCCAAAGTTCGCTCCGCTGGACGGATCCCTCCTGTTCGCTGACTTGGTGAACTTTCACATTGCAAACAATGGCTTGCATCCCATATATGTCTATGCCAATGACTCGGACGCGCCCTTGGGTGCAACAACTGATATCACGTTCCTTGAGTTCGGTCGCGCCGCTCATCGAGTCGCGCACGCTTTGCGTCCTGCACGACGTGGCAGAGAAGGGCAGGTCGTCATTCTCATCTCGACCATTGACACGCTTCTCTACCATGCATTGGTAGCCGGAATGCTCGTCTCGGGACTAGTGGTAAGTGACAGTCTGACTGAACGCAGAACTTGCCTGACTTTCATTCAGCCTTTCCTAGTCTCCCCGAGGAACCCTCCCGCTGCTATTGTGAACATGATACGAAAGACATGTTGTTCGCGCATAGTCACGGTGCACAGTACGCACCAAACATTAATGGAAGCCATTCGAGGCGAGGCGCCGGATCTGGAGTTGGCTATTGATGAGATTCCAGCACTGAGTTATGCATTTCCCAAGCTGGGTTGTGAATGTGCATCCGACCCTTTCGTCCCATATCCCTCTCCCGCTTTACATCCAGACTTGGACTCTCCCGCAATCTACCTTCACTCCTCAGGTAGCACCGGGCTCCCTAAATCCATCCCGTTTAGTCACAGGACCCAAATCAAGTGGATGTCACACAGTAAGTCTGGCGGCGCTCCTTCATCCAATCTTCAAGTTGACGATTTTGTATCCAGAGCCCACTCTCTGCTATTCCGACTTGCCCTTTCCACCCCGGTTGGGTGTCATGTCTCTTCCTTCTTTTCACATCTACGGGCTGATGATGCAGCTTTACGTCCCGTTTGCCAGTGTGGTAACTGCTGCCCTATTCCCTCCTCGCACCATCATGGATGTAAGTGTCCACCCGGTGGTGCCCACATCGGACAACGTTCTTGATCATGCGTGCATGACGAGGTGCAACTTCCTCATGTGCGTCCCTGCCTTCTTGGAACAATGGTCTACTTCTCCGGACGCAGTAAATCGGTTGAAGACGTTTCATCTTGTGGTATGCTGCCCACTTTTTGTTTCGGTCACCTGGTGCGATGTTCATCGTCTACAGGGATTCAGTGGTGGCCCGTTATCACTGAAAATCGGAGATGCACTTTCGGCGGCGGGCGTGCCTGTTGCTAGCGGTTTCGGTGCGACCGAGTGTGGTGGCATCACCTCGATTCCATTGAAAGAAGACGTTGCGGATGGTGATTGGCTTTGGTTTCGCATTGCTGATGGCATAGATGTGAGATGGGTACCCGAAGGTGATGATATGTACGAGTGTCATGTAATAGTGAGTCGCCTCCTTTGGTTTTTCCATCCTCGTTGCTCACATCCAAAGAGGGCGCAAATGGGTACCCGGTAGCCATAGAGAATCTCGCAGATGTAAGAGGTTATGCGACGGCAGACTTGTTTGTAAAGCATCCTGCAAAAAATATGTGGAGGGTGTAAGTTCGTTCACGGCGACGAATACTTTATTCTGCTTACATTTCGTTTTGGTGGCAGTGTGGGGAGGAGAGACGATGTGATCGTTCTGGCTACTGGGGAGAAGACGGTCCCTGCACCGATGGAGAGCATCATCAGCGCCGGTCCCATGGTTCAGGGAGTTGTCATGTTCGGACGCCAGCGCAATCAGGTTGGCATCCTCGTCGAACCTCGACCAGAGTATCAGGTAGACACAGAAAACGATCAAGCAGTAGAAGAGTTCAGAGACAAGGTCTGGTGAGTTGACATCCCGCATTTAAATGTCTCTGGGCTAAGAGGTTCTTCCAAGGCCGTGGGTCGAGGATGCGAACGGGACCTCTCCTGCATTTAGCCGGATCTTCAAGGAGATGATCTTGATCACACATGGCGACAAGCCCATGAAGAGGACAGCGAAGGGGAGTATACAAAGAAATGTCGTTATCAAAGACTATGAATCCGAAATCGATATGCTGTGAGTGTAATTCGGGTATGTCTTTTCAGGCCAACGACCCATATTTTGCGTAGTTATCAATCGGCAGATTCTACTTCCCGATCCCTGGTACACGTACCTCCTCCGATAGCATGGAATGGTGCGCCGTTGAGTCAATGGCTCATGGAACATGCGCGCGTCGTCAGTTCGGGACGGGACATCGACTCTAGCACAGACCTGTTTGCTCAAGGTTTTGATAGGCGAGTCGTGACATGACAACTCTGCGATGTCTCCTCACCACACAGGTCCTATCATTTTAGTCTCAGCGTCACCTACCTCCGGAATCAACTCATCTGTGCTTTAAGAGACTCTCCAGAGCCCAGGGTCCGCAGTGCAGCAACGCGGGTACCAGCAAACATCGTGTTCGAGAGCCCGACCATAAATCTCTTATCCGCTCGGGTGTCCGCTCTCATCAATCAAGATGACACGTTCCAGACTCTAGATCACATACAACAACG
>JBBPRV010000910.1:0-13323 GCA_038093235.1 Boletus harrisonii | reverse complement strand
AAATGTCTTAAATTGCCTTATAATCTTGCTCGGCTGAATGTGACCCATGCCGGCCATTATGTGCATTATAAAGTCATTATAAGATCTTATCACAAAAATTCGGTTTCAGTGATATCTGCGCCGGTCTGAACCACTCACCTTCACCCAGCCACACTCTCACGCGCACACCCCACGTAATATATTATTCATTTTTGCGACTCATCCAACATGTTCCCATTCCCCTCACGCAAGTTGAACTGTGAGAAAGTGCGATCAAAGATGTTACAATTGATAAGTGACTATGGCGTAATTCTTCCAAGTTCTAAAACATCTTGGACTGGACGTGGAGTAGCCAAATTGCAAGTATAAATATACATACCATTGACAGAGTAGTCCATACATAACCAAGATTTTTGTTGATCGTACAGTATTAGCGTTATGCCCAACGTCCGAGTAATGCCATAATGGCAGTACCAAACAACATGCAACATAACGCGTATGCGAGCTTCCTTGTAGATGCTGTGTTCATATCTTTGCTGAATAGGAACTCGTGCGCCATTAGCTGCGGTATCGTGTTAGACCAAGATCTAGAAATGAAACAGGACATCTCTACCTCCACCAAACCAGTGTACAGCAAAATTCCCGCGCTGATAGAATCCATTACACCGCTGACGATTGACGCCGTTGTACTGCCGGGGTTGTAGGTGTTACGAATTCCAAGGCCTGCTGCAATTCCCACTGGCGTCGTAATGGCATATAGAAGGGCTGCGCAGAAGGGGACGAGATTATACCGCGGCGGCAGTCGCATCAACGCCAATCGCGATCCGACACCCAGGCCTTCGAATGTTTCTTGAAAGCGCTGTTAACTGAATTTTTTGGCGACCTCGACGGATGACTCACGATGGAAGACAATTACGACGAAAAGGACTTTAAAATCCGGGTCTACAGCCAGCGTCATCCCAATGAGTAGACTATAATTTGCCGTTAGCATCTGTTTTCCGGCAGAAAATACCAGGCTTACCTATGCAGCAGAACACCAAACTCCAGGATGAATACACCGATAACCTGCGCCATCGCGGAATCATCAAAATATCCTGGCTGAGACGCCTCGAGGTCAGACGTAGATTTCTCGTCCTCAGATTTTCCCTCCGGACAGGGACCAGCGTGTGAACCGATCTCATGAGGATCTGTAGGAGTGATTAACAATTCCTCCATAAGTTGTTGTAGATGTACCATGCTTAATTCCCAGTGCAGCAAGCTTTGCGCTCCCCACACGGAAGCAGATGAGTTCTACCATAAAAATTCCGTAAACACCGAGCATTGCGATTGCGAGGGCATACGGCTGGTGTCATGGATTTATCGAAACACTGATGGGACGAGTGTATTTAGACGCACGTATTCTTGCCATGCAGCCGACAAGCATGCCGATCCGAGTGCACTTATCGCGGGGCTCAATAAGTGAATGAAGGCAGTCGCGATCTGGACAGAAGGTTATAAAAGCTACAACTCATAAATCAAGGAACATACAATAACTCCAGAGCCAAAATATTTAGCAAACCTACAGACAGAATAAGCATGGTATAGACGGAAAATAAGGAACTAAAAAGACCGACTCGAACGCGCCAATTGGCACCTTCAGTTGCTTGCATCTGTTTGCAAGAACAGGGAAGAATACACCAAAGGCGGAAGTTGCGAGGATCACGAAGATTGATGCTATCCGCAGGCCGGTGTATGTATCCGCGCCACCACCATTACCACATTCCGAAGTTGTAGAAGACATGGTTCCGACAAGTGAGATGGGAGTGGAAGGTTGAGCGCTTGCAACACGAGCTATACAATTTTTATCAGGATATCTGTGGGAGAACAACTGTGAGGGTCCTCACTCGATAACATGTGTGGAATGGTACCCTCCCAGTCAGGTCCCCGTCAGGTCAGGGTCCTGTATGTTGACACTTCGATATGTACTAATCAAGGGAAAGTCTTGATGGAAACCGTCTCGATACACAACGAAACCGTCAATATTATCGCCCCAATCTTGGACAAAATTGTATGGTCTATAATGTTGTGCTTCATCGACGCGTTACTCATCCTCGATTACTTGGGAACCCACCAACTGCTCTGGTCGAGCCAAGACTAACGCGCTTCTTTACCCATGCTCTTCGACAGGAGGAGAACTTCATCTGCAAGAGCATGTAACTGAGAAGAAGGAGTGGACAAAACATGTGCAGCGTAAAAGGTCAACTTCATTACGATTCTTCGACTCGCAATAGCGGAAGAGTCGACACCATTGCTGAAGAGTGAGCTAATGTCAGATATCACCATGATTGTTGTCGCGAAGGGATGATCTGCCGCTAAAGCCACTGTGCGTTCTCGCTCTCCCGATAAATGCCCTGTGACAGTGATCTTCCGAGGACGCACAATTTTTGCGACGTCCTCCAGGAGTACAAGCATAGTCCCGTTATCAATGGTTCCCTAGTCCACGTCAACGAAATTCAGCATGGCGGACACAGCTATCAACTTACCGGATCGAGACGTGACCAAAACGATAGTACTGCCTCAGTCAGGGACATATGCAGTAATTTCGACTTGCGATCAATGAGGAACGGGACAGATTGTGATAATACCCTCCGCGCCTCGTCTTCATCCTGAGAGTCGTTTGTTGCCGAAGACAATGGAGACATGGCTAGATGGCGAGTAGCGTAGGTGTAAGCGAGACTAGAGGCCGATTGCCCAAGTCAGTTTAGGAGTGAGCGACATGCAGCACATACAGCACGGCGCAGATATTATACAGCAGTGACACACGAGAAGCTTGATCGGCAAGGTCGGTTGGAACCATCATCAGATCGGGCTTCACGCCGTAGGGGGAGCGTAGCGAAAGCAATGCTTGGCCGTCATTGTCGGGTGCGTCCCACCACGGCAGTTGTCTGGTCTTCTCAAATTCCGTGCTTTCCAGAAGTTCCCGCAGCAGCTCACTCGACGGGTCCTTGAGTGCAACGAAGAACTTATCCCTCTCCTTTTTGGTTAATAACCGAAGTAAATCGTCAGCTGACGCAGAAGCTAGGACACCGTTATTCGCTTGGAGTGGAACATGCAGAGGATGACTCGCATATATCTATCGCTGAAAAACGGTGCGCAAGGCTGTCTTCTTCGTTTTCTTCATCAGAATGATGGAATAGCCCATCCTCGTCCGTAGCACCTTGGTCCTGTAGCCGTTTGAGCAACTCAATGATCGTATTTTGATCTCCCTCGGATTTCGAGGACTGCGACTTGACGTCTATTTCGATCTCTTTTCGATAAAACGTTTCGGAGCACTGTGAATGAGACTGTTTTGGGTTCTCATCAGGAGTCGGCAAGACGTGAGCCGGAAAGCATACCTCCGATCGAAAACATTTTAAGCTACAGTAGAATAGATTGCACGATGGGCATGTGTATCTGAAAAGCTGTCTTCGACAACTGTGAGGGTCGTCTAGATCTGAGACCGCTCAGGTGATGAAATAGATGGTGCGACGTACATCCCACAAGATACCTCACGCAAACCGCTGGCTGGTTCATCCAACTCATGAGTCTTGATCGTAGGCGTCGTCATGACAGCATTTAGCTGGCGAGACTTGACCACGTACAGTGATTGCAAGTGGGTGTCGTGTGGAAAAGTGAAAGACTGCAACACCACTCGGATGTTCGTCCGTGTCGTGTTCCCAAAATGGGTAATCGCTTTGTTACGACGTGCGGTGTATCACTCGTGCCAGAAAAACTAAGCTCCCATCTACAATATGGTGGATGCTCGGTTGGTTGATACAAAGGCAACTTTTTCTTCGCTCTCACATCTCCTCGATTCGCGCATTCTGCGAGCACTTGCCGACGTCGGTTTTGCAAGACCTACTTTGGTACAAATCAAAGCTATTCCAATCGCTCTTGAGAACCGAGACATACTTGCAAGGGCACGTACTGGAAGCGGAAAGACAGCTGCATACTGTATTCCAGTCCTGCAGAAAATTTTGAGCGCAAAAGCTGTAAGTCCTGTTCGCACATGTTCCCGACCTTCGCGGTTAATGGAGTCCGGCTTGGCTGCCAGACACTGTCAACTGTGGATTCCTCGTATCGAGTCACTCGCGCCTTAATCCTCGTACCGACCCGGGAGCTTTCTGAACAAGTACATTCTTGTTTGCAGAGTCTCCTGGCATATTGTGACAAAGAGGTTACCATATTGAATGTTGCAAGTGGTGCTGCATCTCATGTACAACGGTGTGGTCGGACGCCTTGCGAGTTAAGCGTGTTCTCATCTATATCCATAGCGCTCTATTGGCGGACAAGCCTGACATTGTCATCGCGACGCCATCACGCGTACTAGGACTCCTTCAATCCAAAGTATGCTAGACTGTGACCATCATAATGCTCGTCTCACCCGTCAACAGACACTCGTCTTGTCTTCCCTCGAGTCTCTGGTTATTGATGAAGCCGATCTCATATTATCATATGGCCATGACGATGACGTCCGCCAGATATTCGGAGGAGGCTATCTGCCCACCATCTACCAATCTTTCTTAATGAGTGCTACGATGACAGATGACGTGGAGATCTTGAAAGGTCTGGCTCTCCGCAACCCTGTGGGTATCTCCCTCTGTTCGCCTTTGAAATGTACCCACCCTTTCTCCTCCCAGACCATATTGAAACTAGAAGATGGTGACGAAGATGCACCCCTGCTGACTCAATACTTTGTGCGGTATGCCGAACATCCATTTGATTCTACCATCACCGCTGACACCACAGCTGAAGATGCTCCGAAGTTGACAAGTTTCTCCTCACCTACGTAATCCTCAAGCTCCGCCTCATCAAAGGCAAATGCATACTCTTTGTGAACGACGTAGATCGTTGTTACCGTCTCAAACTCTTCTTGGAACAATTCTCGATCAAGAGTTGTGTTCTCAATTCTGAACTCCCGCTGAACTCAAGGCGAATATTATTTTTTCCCGACTTTGTGTATTTCCGCTCATCTCTCCGTCAGATACCACACTGTGCAAGAATTTAACAAAGGTGTTTACGACTACATCATCGCTACAGACGAGAGCAGCGGAAAGGCTGAAAAAGACAGCGACAATGAAGACGAGGACGAAGGATTGCGAGATAACATTTCCGCTCCAGAGAAGACGGGTCAGTAATCATCCTCGTTCGACTGTAGACATCATCACATGACTCCGACAGATTGTTCTCATGTTCTAACCTCGACCTCAAGATCGTCTGTGCCGAACACCCCATCACAAAAACGTGAACGGTCCTTATCCCCGCAGGCAGGGCCTTCCAGGCCTGTCAAGCGCAAAAAGAAGAAAATATCGGACAGAGAATATGGCGTTACTCGCGGTGTTGACTTTGTAGATGTCGCATGCGTGGTGAACTTTGATCTTCCATCGTCTTCCAAATCATATACGCACCGCGTCGGGCGGACAGCTCGCGCAGGTCGCACAGGAATGTCTCTCTCCTTTGTGGTGCCCGCGGAGGAGTGGGGGAAAAACAAGGTCGTGGGTTGCCTCGCGAGTTCCAAAAATGATGAAACAGTCTTTGCGAAGATTGAGAGAGAACAGGTTGCTAGGGGCAACACGATCAAGGAGTACCAATTTGATATGCAACAAGTTGAGGCGTTCAGATATAGGATGGAGGACGCCCTGCGCTCTGTAACCCGGAATATTGTCAAGGAGGCGCGAATAAAGGAACTGAAAACAGAGATTCTCAACTCTGAGAAACTCAAGGTGCGCACGAGTGTTTCGTGCTCTTGTCTCTGAATTGCTCACCGGGTGCAGGCGCACTTTGAGGATAATCCACTAGATCTTGAATATCTTCGGCACGATAAGCCATTGCATCCCATGAGGATCCAGGCACACATGAAGCATGTGCCAAGGTATCTCCTACCTCGTATGGCCCCAGTTGTTGGGGCGGAGGATAGGGATTCCATCGCGTCAAGTTCGTCCAAGCCGAAGGCTGGCTTCGTACCCTTCAGAAAACCGTCTAGTCGGCATCGTGGACGAGGGGGCGGAGGTAGGGGCGGAGCAAGCAGTAGAGGCAAGAAAAAATCAGACCCTCTGAAAATATTTAGATGACATACGCAGTAAATACGTGTTATTCGCTGCCTGTTTCAGGATATAGAAATAACATCCCGAATCCGAAGAGTATCAATACTCAAGTTGCGACTCCTTCTTCCCATCCTTTGGATCGCTCGACAGCGCGCTGCCATGCGGCCCATGCCTTCTCCCTTTGAACTAACGAGGTGCGGGGTGTGAACTCCTTACTCCCCTTGGTGTTGACCTCAGCGAGTGTCTCCGGTTTCGATAGGTCCCATCCGAATAAGCGGATAGCAGCTCCAGCTAGCAGAGCAGACCCCAGCGCCGTTGACCTGTCAATGGCTCTGCTCAGTACTCAGTCACGCTGGCGAATATAGATACTTACTCCCTCATCTCGGGTCTAATGACGTCAAAGCCGCCAATGTCTGCCAAGATCTCCATACAGGCATCTCCATTAGTCATGCCCCCGTCAACCTTGAGGTGTTTGAGGTCGGTCTTAGAGTCTAGTTTCATACTCTCCAATATGGCTCTTGTTTGGAAGGCGTTTGCTTCTATCGCTGCACGCGCAATATGGGCGGGGGTGGTATACGATGATAACCCTATATACAACTTTCAGTCAGTTCCCACCAGTAGAAAAGGACAGTGGTCTTATACCGATGATTAGCCCAGCCGCCCCAGGATCCCAGTAAGGTGCCAGCAGACCAGAAAATGCCGTCACAAAGTATATACCGCCGGAATCAGGAGTGGATCGCGCCAGGTCATTTATCTCGTTCGCGGACTTGATGAAACCCATGGAATCCCGCAGCCTGAAACTAGTTAGCCCTGTCTTTTACATTTCAATCACAACGCAAACCATTTTATGGCACTTCCTGCAACACCGACTATATTACCGAAGCTTCAATCAAGAGGACGGCGGGTGAGATGATCGACTACTTACCGCTTCCCTCTAAGGCGTACACAGGAGTGGTGCCAGGACCAGGTTGGTATGCAACCTAAACGAAAGTCTCAGTACTGTAGGTTAGGTCAACAATGACGGCGGTTACGGTGCTCAACAGCCCATGACCGCTTTGAATAATTTCTTCGCCTGTGCAAAATAGCAAGAATGCACCAGTTCCGTATGTGCATTTAGCTTCTCCTCCCTTTAAACACTTGTTCCCGACTAGTGCGCCTTGCTGATCGCCGACCAGGCCACCAATGGGTATACCTTTCAATGGACCGTCTGCGATGTGGCCATAGACTTCTGAGGAAGAGACGAGCTTTGGGAGAATAGATGACCGAAAGTCGAAAAATCTAAGCAGTCGGTCATCCCATTCCAGCGTACGGAGATTCATGAGGAGGGTTCGTGACGCATTTGTCACATCTCCGACATGGATGCCCCCAGCTGGCCCTCCAGTTAGGTTCTACCCAGCCCGTACGTCATTCACGATCCCAAAAGATATATTGTACCACCCACATATGCGACCCAAGATTCCACCGTACCAAAGAGCAGATTATCTTCCAGATGTGCTTTTTTGACCTCCGGATAGTTGTCGATCATCCACCGCAATTTGATAGCGGAGAAATAGGTGGACAGTTTCAACCCAGTTCTGAAGGAGTACTATCGATGAGAGAAAGCGCAGGAAGCGAGAAAAACCGATAAACTTGCATGTCACGCAGGGCATTGACACCCTCCTCTCCTTTCTTGAATTGACCTGACGCGACTTCAAGTCCTGTATGCGCGAGCACTTGTTCATAATGGGCTACCGTGTTCTTCGTCCTTGAGTCTGTCCATACGATGGCCCTGCACAATGGCTTTCCGGTCCTGCGGTGCCATGTCACGGTCGTCTCTCGTTGGTTCGTGATACCTTTGAGAAAGTGAAATCGCAGGGGAAAGTATGGAAAATGCGCTGTACAAACCTATCACCTTGACGCTTTCTTTGGCCCAACCATTCTTCTCCAAGTTCTCGCAAGCGCTAGTGATACAGGCCTCCGAAACCTTCTGTATTTCGTCAGGATCATGCTCGTGCCATCTATGATGTAGTCGGCAAATCAACCTATCAGATATCAAACATCGGAGCTTACCCTGGATTGGGGTAATACTGAGGAAACTCAGACTGAGATTGTGCGACAATGTTTGCATATCGATCAAAAATGATGAACCTGACTGAGCTGCAATACAGTACGATAGCATAAATCAGCGTCGTGATCCAAGGGTTACCACCTCCCTGTATGTTGAAGAAGCAATCTCACGTTGTTCCACAGTCCAAAGATCCCACAAAGTCGCCTTGCTTAAGGCTTGCCATGGCAGTCGCAATGAAGGATGGGCATCTGTGGAGAGACCCGGAGTTGTCTTAGCAGCGCACGTGGGCCATGAAAGTGACAATGTCCGGTGCTCCCCGATGCCTCGATCGTGATGGGCAAGTGTCAAGCCACAAAGTAGTATATACAACGCTAAAGTCAGGCAGTACCGCTACCGCTCCGTGTGCAGCGCAACGAATCTAACAAAGTAGTGGTGTCGAACTAGACATGTCCCGGTGGGCGGTTGCTGTAATATCTTTCCTTCTCCGATTCGGTCCAGGCAAATACGGGAAGTGGGTGAGCCTCGGTGTTGAAAACCCACTTCTCCAGCGGAACAATATCATCATCCAAGAACAAGAGGTAGAGGTATTTGAGTGTCTCAGCCATGAAGTAGCTAACGTCAGACGAATTGATGGTCATGCAATCGAACGTGTCTCGACTTTACTAACCTCGGCATTGTATCTTGTAGGATGGGATCTTCGGATTGGACTCTGTCCACACTGGCATATCCTGATGGCGTCTTTGCGACGCGCTCAATAGCCTGGAAAACACTCCAGCCTCTATGCCGCCATTTGACGTCCCCGGTCGTTCGCCATAAGATGTAAAACGACTCAACGGCCTGCAAAATGAAATCTTAGCAACAGTACTCAACGAAGGCGATATCAGCCAAACCTCAGGTCGCAAATAATATCCTGTATTCCTGATGCCGTAATCCCTCGTGACGGTATCGATTTGCCTCTCCCTCGCAGTCTTTGCCTTCGGGTTCCCAAGCCACGGGCGCTTGTCGCCCACACCGGGTGGCGAACCTGGTTGACTGTTTGCCTTCCACTCCCGCATTGCATCCATCCACTTGATTTCACCGGATTTACCAATACGCATGGCAACCATCTCTGGTCCCAGTCCCGAGGGTTGGTCCGCATATGAAAGATAACACGTTTGTGCAATACCTTCAGCGGCCCAGAGATGCAGGTCTGCAAGGTCAAATCCAGCGAGAGCTTCGTATCCCTGACGGTATTTTGGAGGGAAATCATCGCCGAGTTGAGTGATATTGATTCCGATAGTCTCTAGGTTATTCAAAGGAAGGAGGTGCGCTCCTAATGCCAATAGACCGGGGAAGAAGCAGGATAAGTGCTCGAAAGAGTGTGAGGTTGCGGTCCTGTCCCCGTTAATTGTCGAATCTGTAACGTAAAGTAGTTGACGCTGGGACGAAACGTAAAGGAGATTATTGATAACATGAGTGGTAAATCTCAGATCTTCGAAAGTACAGTCAGGATGTATGCCTGGAGCGCAGAGGGAAGAGACTAACACATTTCAAGATTAACTCTATCTGAGCGTGCAGTGAGCAAAAATTGCTTGAGGGTATATTCGTGAGCACTATCTGCAGCGGCTCCAACCGACAGACGAACTGTGGGGCCACAGTGAGTTCCGTGGATTGTCAGTTCAGACTACGCACGATTCATTGGCTTTCCGTCATGCATGTCCCAATAGGTTGGATACATGCCTCCAGACAAACTGAGGTTAGCGTCATGGAAAAGATTGGTGACTGTTGTAGCCTATGACAATACTGTTGGTGATGTCTATGGTAGGAACAGGTAATAGCACGACTGACACGATCCACGTGTGCTTTTTTCCCTGTAATTTTGCCTAGGTATGCAAATTCCATCTGGAACGACGCTATTTCAGCAAGCGTGCCGGGGGTAAACTGCGGCCTAGCGCTCCCACTGGAGTGAGGGTTAATAACGGGTACCTAAACTGAATATGGACCTGGCGCACTTGTGAGTGTCCACCGCAAAGTGGGGGAATCCACTGTATGTATTGAAGACGGGCGAAAGCTTTGTTGCAAGCTCGTCTGCTTTGTCTCGCAAAATATCGTCCATGGACAACGCATAAGCGGACAAAAGACCACCCAGATAACGAATGACCGTTTCGAAGAAGGGTACATCGGTATTCTATGGGAATGAGCCATGCGGCACGAACCACCGGGGAGAACGTACGGCAGGTAAAGAAAAGTTTGTGGCTGTGATCAATGGGATGGCACGCGCGTACTCGTCCTGTAACCCCATGAGAAGCATTGTATCAAGGGAATCCACGGCAGTGACACCCCAACCATTGAAGCTATCATCACCCAGGTCAACGTGACACTCTGGGTGGGGAGAAGGCTTACTTGTCGATGCTTCTGTTCGAAAGAGGTCGCAGCTCATCATGGGGAAAAGCATAACGCTCGTAGCCGTGATAGGCGTGCAAGAACGCATTCTTTACTTGGGCTGCCCTGTCGGCCCAGATTTCTGGGCTCTCGGGAGGCCAGAAGATGACGTGTTCGCGTGGGAAGAGCGTTTCATTTGTCTCGAGATAGGTATGATAGAGGGCCCACAACGCCAGTGAGAATGCGAGGACAAATGCGAGGTGGCGAATGGAGATGCCACGACGGGCACGGGGACGAATGGAGATGCGTGTACCTGGGACGTAGCGGAACCTGGTCAGAAGTGTCATCCAGTCGGCCGTGTGCAGGTCGTCACGATACTGACCGAAGCCTCGAGATCACGACTAGGACCATATCCTTGGCGGGGCTGAGTTTGAAATCCGAGAGAAATTGAGCCCGTCGACGATTGCTGAGCGACATGTCGAGCTTCGACAAGGTCGTCAAGTTGGCGTGCAAGCCAAAGCCGGCACCCCCAAAAGCAAAGGTATGTTTCACCCAACCCCGGTCCCTCCTGACCCACAACGTCCCGTCCCGCCAGTACCTAGATCCCATCATAGCCGCTACCTGGTCCGAAGATGGTGCCGTTCACGACGTCTGCAAGGCCCTCGTCCCTCGCCTGCGGGAGCCAAATGCCATTGTGCGCAACGAGTCCTGTCGAGTTATTCTGTACCTCACCCAGCCTTGTCGTGCATCGCACAGGTCGTATTCAAGGCTTTGATCGTCTTGCACACTATGATTCGCAACGGAGCAACCGACAACGTGCTTTCTCACCTCTCCTCTTCGGAGGTCCTGCGTCTGCGTAACGTTTCTGCCGGAAACTGGGAAGGTACCGAGCTCTCCTCGTCACTGCCATGCAGCCGCTTATTGCCGTCACTGTAGGTTATAATGCTCCGCAGAACATGCAACATTATGCACTTTATCTGGACTCTCGCATACGGGCGTTCCGTGAGCTGAAACACGATGCAATCCGAGTACAGGCCGAGACAAATCGTGATCTGCGCCTCAACAACTCCATCGAAGAAGACATGGCGTACACCACGGCGCCGCCGCGCAAAGCGTCGTCATCCAAATCTAAGACTCCTCAAAGAAGCAAAACAATTCTTGGTCGCAAGCTTCGGGTTATGACGGTGGAGAAAGGTCTGCTTAGGGAAACAAAAACAGTACAGAAGATGATTGACTCATTGGTGGAATGTCGTGTAAGCTTCAGTATAACACTCGAACGCACTCTAATGAGACATTTACATTCAGTTCTATCTGGATGATCTCGAAGACGAACTCACCATCACTGCTTTGAGGATGCTTGTCAAGGATCTCCTCATCCTATTTCAAGCGGGTAACGAAGGCGTGATAAATGTGCTTGGTGAGGATCGTCATTTGTACAGTCGATCTTGCCGTGCTCAATGAACATCAGAGCATTATTTTGAGATGTCAAAATTCGATGCGGAAGAAGCCCTAAGCATCTATCGCAATTTCTGCGCTCAAACCGAGCGGGTCGTTGAATACCTTGGTGTTGCAAAGAAACTACAGAATCTCTTGAATGTTTCAATACCGAACTTGAAACATGTGGGTCCAAGGGATCATATTTCTCGTGAAAATAATACTCATAAGACTACAGGCTCCAGTTTCTCTCGCAAGTTCGCTCCAGGAGTACCTCAATGACCCAAACTTTGAGCAGAATAGGATCGAGTACAAGGCAAGCAGAGGGGCCGTTGATAGAAACCCTAAAGATCGCAATGGTGGTCCCTCAGCCCAAGTACCTAGAGGTATCGTGTCTTGAAATCACCTACATCCGAACTTTGCTTACGCTTACTCAAGGGACTCCAATAACATCAGCGAACCCGACGACTACCGAAACATCGGTCAAACCTCCGTCCCCTCCTCCATCTGGCGCTAATAGCCAGCCTGACGCCAATCATGTTATGGCAGACTTCTTCAGCTCCATTGAAGAGGAGCAAACACCCATTTTTAATCCTGTTGATGGCAGGCGAGTTCTGTTCTCATGCTCGTGATTTTTTTGTAACAAGGTATCCAGCTCTGCGGCCGACCAGTTCCAGCAGCAGGCGGCACACAACCCATTTACTCAGCGACAGATAACTGGTGCTTTTCCTTCTCAGCCATTTGGCGGACAGGTTCAGATGCAACCTATGGGCTTCCCCCCTTCTTTACCGTTTCAACCTGTGCAATCATTTCAGCCGACTCAGCCGTCGACATCATCTCAGGCCAACAACTTTACTTTCGAATCACAACGGGCCCCTCAGCACCGGCCATTCTCGACCTTCCTTCCCCAACAAGCGACAGGTTTGCAATCTGGACTTACTACCGGTTTTCTACAACCTCAACCTACTGGCGCAAATCCCTTTAGGCAAAGTATGTTCGTCCCGCAGGCGACTGGGATGCCCACACTCAGTAGCAATGGGATCGCGCCGATGCTTCCACCATCTGCACCGCAAACAGAGTCTCCCTTCCAAATGACGAGTAACCTACAATCACAGCCACTTGGACAACCTATGGCTATTCGACAACCAGTGGAAGCACCCGCACGACCTGTGTCTACACCACTCGCCAGCATTGTCGCCAATTCGTCATCTGCATCCCCTCCTATCGCGCAGCCTGTGAAATCGCACCAAACTGGCTCGCGCAACCCATTCGGTGTTCCGGTGACCCCGGCTCCGCCCGTTCCTAAACCACCGACCCTTTTCGAACTTTCTATGTTGCGGTTAGGTGTGGATGGCCAACCAATACCTCAATCGCAGTCGACTGCTACCAGTAGTCACCAAGTACCAAGCACCGCCACGACAACAGAATCGACCTTCTCGG
>JBBPRV010000909.1:0-13332 GCA_038093235.1 Boletus harrisonii | reverse complement strand
TGGCCATCACTTTTGACAACATATACCCATCTCCCTTTGACAGGTTTACGTCCAGGTGGAAGATCAACCAATTCCCATACTTTGCGTTCATGGAGGGATTTAATTTCATCCTCCATTGCAGTTCTCCATTTAGCCTGTTCTGATTTCGGTAGTTTCAGAACATCCTTATAGTGTGAAGGAACACCAACAATGGGTGTAGCTGCGGCTATGATGCGGTTAAAGAATTTTGCACTATACATAGTTCCAAGATCATCTTTTTTGTTGCTAGGCAATCAAGAAAGTTCTGCATGTATGTCACGTTCAATCTCCACCAAAGGTCTATCTCCATATAGGTTATCAGGGAGAATTCGTGGATTACAAACACGAGCTCCTCTGTGTAACTGTGGTGATTGTGAACGGTAGGCAGGTGGTGGAATAGAAGGTGAAGGAGAGTGAGATGGCTGTTGATCATTTCGTGGAGGGAATTGTTGATTGGGATGTGGATCTTCCATAGGGGGAAAAAGATATTGATGTGTGACTGGTATATTTTCAGCTGAGTTAGGGTCAGATTGATCCCTTTGGTCACTATCCTGGTCTGTGATGTTGTCTGGAATAGATACGTTGGCAGGTTTGTCATCAGTCTTTCTAGAACAGTGTGGAAAGACAAATTCATTGAAAGTGACTGTGGTGGAAACCACAACGGTTCTGCGCTTAGGTGACCAGAATCAGTAACCCTTTGTGCCTTTTTCATATCCAATGAAGGTGGCTTCTTCGGATTTTGCCGAAAGCTTATTAGCACGATCTTCTTTTGGAATGAAGACATAAGCTTGGCAACCAAATACCTTGAAGTAAGACACATCTGGGATATCTCTGTTCCATTTGGAAATCGGAGTTGACCATTCAAGATGACACATAGGCTGTTGGTTATAGATGTAGAGCAGTTTCTACAGCATCTTGCCAGAATGATGGAGGTAGGCAAGCATGTTGACACATAGCCTCAGCTTTTTCAAGAATTGTGCGATTGAAACGTTCAGCACAACCATTTTGCTGAGGGGTTTGAGGCACAGAAGTCTGATGTTCAATACCTCTGGATGATAAGAATGTCCGAAGAGAATGATTAATGTATTCCCCCCCACGGTCTGAACGTACAGAGCGGAGACGAAAACCAGTTTGGTTCTCTGCCCAGGCAATCAAATCCTGAAGTGCCTGAATGGTGTCAGCCTTAGATTTAAGAAAATGAAGGGTTGCGAAACCCGAAGCATCGTCAATAAAGGTAATAATCTACTTTTTGTGAGAATGTGACAAAGTTGGCATTTCACAAAGATCAGTGTGAATTAAATCAAGAACCCAAGAAGCTCGTTTAATGGATTCAGAGAATGTCTGTTGATGAGCTTTGCCAAGGGCACAGCCCCTGCAAATATCGGGTTTATCCAGAATAGACAAAATAGGTATGCCCTTTAGTGAAGTATGGGCATGCCATAACGCATTCTTGGACGGATGTCCAAGCCGATAATGCCACAAGTCATATGACTTGTCATCCTGCAAGGAGTTAACCGACCCATCAGGAGTGATCTGAGTAGACTGAAACCAGTGGAGCGGAGTAGCCAGTAATAAAGCAGATGCCTGTATTACCAACCTTCCTTGAGAATTCCAGATCTTGGTCTGATCCGTTATTTCACACTTGAAACCCTGATGGGTAAGTGTGGTAACAGACAATAATTGGTGAGCAGCATCGGGAGCGTACCAAACTCCAGTCAATACAAAAGGAGTGGCTTCCGAAACATCCTGTTTAAGAACAATGGTGCTGGGACCATGCATGTGCATGACTGCTCCATTAGCGGTGCCAGCAGATTGTGTTCCATTTGACAGATTCAAGAAATCATCTAGATAAGGCATTATGTGATCGGAACAACCCAAATCAACAAGCCAATGATTATGATGAAATTCAGTTTCTCAATTTTTCGTGCCTAGGGCTAATGCCCCTGAATAAGCAATCATAGTAATATTCGCCATCAGCTACATACATTGGAATAGTTGCTGTATGTATCCTCCTCTTCCTGTTTAAGAATACTACAGTCGATGCCGTGTTTCCAGGAACCATCATGGTTACGTCTAGTATCACCATGGAAATAAGAAGGAAGCAACTTTGGCTTCTTGGATTTAGCTCCTCTCTTAGAGCGATGGGGGAGAGGAGCTGAAACGAAAGGGCTGAGAAGGTCCGGGTTCACCGGACATAGCCATAGCAATGCTCATACCTGTGTCTCCTTGATTGTACTCCAAATGGGGTTCTGATTCGAAGAAGGCAGGTTGACCGTAATCAGGGTCAAGCTCCATGTTTTCATCAATCTCAACTGCATTGGCAAAACTGTCAACCTCATTAACACGTGCTTTACCTTTCCCCTTGTGATTGCCCTTCTTCTTGGAAGGCCCCTTAGCACCCTGTGAAGCAGGAGTCGTTGTGGACAGCTTATAGGGCTTCCTCCCATGGTGGGTCTTGTTGCCGCATGGGTGTTGGGACGCTTGTTGTCCGGGGTGACCGTAAACTTCCCAGTAGTTCTCCGACAGATGGGATTTCCCACAGTGGATACAAGTGGGACAGGTAGGAGCATGTTGAATCATATTAGTATGATTAGCTTCTGGGCATTCCTCAACCTGGAGGTGATGAACCAGAGAGCGTTTGTTTGAATGAGTGGTCGAACGAAGTTGCGATTCCGATAAGATTTTCGGAATGAGGTTGTCAGGGGTGAACGTAGCGGGAGTAACAGTCTGGACGATGGTCAAGATGAGAGATCAATAGAAAGATGGTAGAGCATTCAGCATTATCATGCCGTGAAGGTTGTCGGGAAGGGAGAGACTGGCAGCAGTCATTTTGTAGAAATTACTGGTCAGCTGGTTAAGCTGACTCGGGATGTCCAAAGCATCACGATGGTTGGTCTCATTCGGATCAATGATCTGAGTACGAAGAACCTTAGCAAAGGCTTTGTATTGCCCTGTGATACCGACAGGAGAATAGAGTGTAGCCAAATAATTCCATAAGTCCTTTGTGAGAGATGGATGAGTTACGTTACCAACTGGCACGTATTCGTCTTTCATGAGATGCTGCATGTCGGCATGTATGAAGATACCAATCATGGATTGAGCTTGGCGATCATATGAAATCCAAGTGGCCTGTTGTGCTGCATCAGTTTGAGCAGCATATGTCACAGTTCCGTCAACCACGGTCCACCAAGTGGCCATAGTAAGGAGGTTGCGGACTTGATGAGACCAAGTAGCATAATTGCTACTGCCAGTAAGAACGGCAGTGCGGGCTTGAATGGTGGAGTTAATGTTGAAAGAAGACATTTCTTCTTATAGGATGAATATATTGGCGACGAAAGTCTGTATAAAGGATATTTCGTCAGTAATGACTAATGGAAGCAGAGGAGGTAAAGCGGAAGGAATGGGAATCTGTGCATGTGTTCCAGAAGCATTGTCTGTGTTGTCATAGAATTCTGTGAGTGGAGATAGTGCTGCTAGGACTTCTCGTTCTTCATCTCCAATTATATCTGAGGATAGGAGTGAGGTCGGAACGCTGATCTGTGTAACAATCAGTCGAGACCTGAAATATTCAGGTTCAAGTTCCTCAAAGTTTTGGAAGTCGAGAGGTGCAAGAAATGGGGGTTTTCAATCGATGAAAATTGTCCATTTCGATCACAAAATCCAAACTTTGGGCGATTGTGAGATGAATACATGGGGATAGTAATGGAGATACTATGTACAGCAAGATGAAGAAATGATTGAGTCCAAAATAAAAGCTCAGTAGGGACATTCTGAATGTATCCTGGCTTGACGGCGCTCGCATAGCAACCTCCTAGGGTAATAGGAACTGACCACATCTTCAGCAGTGAGATTAATAAATCTCGGCTGCACGACAAGCAGAACTCCAGGTGCTGCTTGTTCTTCTTCTTCATGACCTGCATCTCTAGGACGGCTAGGTCGGGCTCCAAAGGTATTATCGATGACATATCCATTGTCTAAAGCTAAACAATGGTAGTCAATCTCCATGCATTTGAGAACGTCACCAGGGGTTCTTCCTCTTCCATATGCGTCTCCATCTTGCGTCTATGAGAGAATTTCAAAGCCGCTGATGAGGGATGTCCGAGTTAACTCCAGGAAACTCAGTGAAGGCGGAAAGATGGGTGAAGGCATGCTTAACGTAAACATGCATCTGCTTCTCATGATTCCAGATCACGTCGCCTTCTTGGTCATCAAACGTTTCAGGTTTATTGAAATAAACCTGAACAAGAGCGGGGTTAAGACGTTCATTGGGCTTCTGGGCCCAAATGAGATGGCACATTCCCATGTCGAAGACGTGGAGAGTGCATCAGATAATCTCAAAACCTTGATGGTGCACCGGCATGCAAGGCATCTCATGGTATTTCTCAACTGGGAAAGCAATTCCCATGCCTTCATAGACTGAAGCAAGAGGTTCGTTCCAGTATCCAAATCCTTCTAAATCGTAGCACGTATTGTTCGACATGTAGACCCAGTCATCTTCTGAAATATCAGCTCCTCTATACTTGACCAGTACTCGAATCACAGATGCGAGTTGGCTAGTGATCTCCAATGAGACCATATGGAAACGTTCGTCAATTCTGACAAGAGGAACTTTGGGATGAGCCATGAGAGCTGGTACATCCTTGACTTCCAGTATCTGACCAGGCTCTTCTTCAGACTCCATATACAGGGTCTCGTAGTACTGGTGTCGAACTGGGAGTGGGAGTTGAGGAGGTAATATGATTATCTCCTCGAGAAACGGGTCCCACATTACTGGGTTGAGCTGTGCTTCCTCCGTGATAAGTGGAGGAGCTGAAAGGATTGTTGGAACGGACGGTATATCCTCCGATGTGGGTCTCGTAGGTACCTCTGGGATCAAACCAGGATTCCAAGACGGGGGGTACACGAGGTTTGGTGATGCAGAGGGAGTCCTCTCGTCTCTCATGTGAGCATTGCCTCTCAGAATAAACTGGACTGGGCGAATTGCCCTGGGAGCGATGAGACGGAGGGGATTGGAGATGTTGGAAGTCGACATTTTGGTCATCAGGAAGTGGTATGGATATATAGGCAGGAGGTGAAGAAGTGGGACTTAGATGATATCCGGTAGAATGTGCAAAGATAGGAAGAGTGGGAGAAGCCAGAGTATCGATGTAGGAGTTTGGGTGAGAAGCTGGAGGAACAGGAGAGTGGTAGGTTGGATCTGAAATATAGTTCGGAAGACGAGTGTATGTGACTCTGGGAGGAATCGGGTAGAGGTCGGGATGACAATGATTGGAACAATTGGGGTGATGACAATTGTCACCGCACAGATATATGCAGGCGAGTCGATCAAAGTCTTGATGACAATGCCAACTGCACCAATGAACTGGATTGAGATTTAAGACACTTGCCTCATATTGGGATAGAGCAGGATAACGACGTAGTCATGTCCTGCGCAAACAAGGTTGTTGTGTCAGTACATCCTCTGTACGATCTCGCATTAAATAACGAGTCGAGAGGAAAATAATCTCGGCCAGGAGGTAAAGACTGGTGGTCCGTCCATTCCTTTGATGAATGCCCATAAAGGACAACATCATGCTCAAGATGTTGGTCACTGCGAAGAGTAGACCAAGCCATACTGTGTTGTACAACACGAGGTGGATCAAGGACATCAAACGACGAGCCTATGCCTAGGTGGGGCTCATAACCTAAGGAGAGTGCAAAATCTCCTTTGGTGCAGAGACAACAGCAAAGGGTGAAACAGTGAGGAGAATACTCACTTAGGGTACTTTGCAGTATGAAGGACTGTTGCTTGTAGCTATTCACTTGTTGGGAGGAGAGAAGAGCTTAGATTCTGAGTACAAAAGTACTCAGGTTTAAGTAGTGTCTAACTACTGTTTGTATCTATTATGATATCCTCCTAAATAGAGAAGGTGGTACGATTGTGAAATAATCGTGAGAACGAATGGTGCAATGTGCAGCAATGAGAGATAAAGGCCATTGGCTATTAGCCATGATGGCGTGATAATCGCATGATATGACATCATCTGGATAAGAATAGGAATGGTGTCATAGTTATGTCATAAAGGTCTAGAACTTGTGATGTCATGGGTCTAGAATGTATTAGTAATCATGAAGAGCGACCCAGACAAGATAAGATAATAATTATTGAATCATAGATTCTCAATAGTATCATAGTTTGGAACTTGAAAAAAAAAAAAAAGGACAGTGACTTACCAACTACAAATCAGCTGTTTGAAAGTCAAGGGCCAAATCATGGTGTGGTCTCAGCTTGGGCCTGGAGGTTGAGGTACACAGGGTAGAGACCACGGAGACCTGGTACTATACTTTGGAGGTGCACGGGATAGAGACCATGGGGACCTGGTGCTATAGTTTGAAGGTGTGCAGGGTAGAGACCACAGGGACCTGGTATACTATAGTTTGGAGTTTGAAAGTCGGGAAAAGGGCCAGTTGTCAGCAGAGGGTCAGTTGGTGATCAATCGTCCCATTCTCACCACATTCTCTTGTGCACTGAGCCCACATATTTTTTCTCACTGCCTGTGACAACAAACCATTGAATGCCAAAACACATCTGGCAGCGACAGTGACAACATACCTGCAACTACTGCACACGTGCCTTTCCGACTGCTGGAGGAGTGCGTCAGCACATTGCTCATTCAATACCATGCTGTGGGCAGTGGGAAACTGAGGCACAGCAAGCACTATGTGCTGCTGGGACTAATGGCTCAGATGACGAACAAGACATCAATTAAGACTTGACTTAGCTGATTTTGATGTTGATCATGACGTTGATGTGCTGGACAGAGCTTCTGATGTCCCAGAGCCTGATGTTTGGGAGGATGAGCATGAAGACACACCAGGTGCACCAACCATCAATGAAGGACATGACCCTCACTTTCCACACTTCGCTCAGGAGTTTTCAGAGAAGCCTGTAGCGGATATTTTAGGCCATGAGGAGACTCCATTTGAACAAATGAAATGTTACCAGGAAGCAACTGGAAGAGGAGCATACGCTCCATTTGCTGATCACAATGAATGGGCACTTGCTCAGTGGCTTGTCAAGAATGTGAGCCAATGTGCCACAGAAGAATTTTTGAAATTATCTATGGTCAGTTTGCAGTCATAATAAAATCCCTCATATGGCTAATGTACCTGCGCAAAGACAAAGAATTGAATGCAGCCATCCTACAGCAGCAACTACACTTTCTTGGGGCTTGTGGACAAACTACCCACAGGACCAGAATGGACCTGCAGGCTCATCCACATCCATGGCGATCTTGGCCTGCTTGATAAAAACAATGTAGTGATGGAGGATGGTGAAACTGAGGAACTTGAGCTTTGGATGCATGATCCAGTGGCCTGTATTTGAGAGTTAATGGGCAATCCCACATTTGATGGAAGTATGGCATACACACCAGAAAAGGTCTATACAGACACTGAGGGGTGGACTTGCCGATATGATGAAATGTGGACTGCCGGCTGGTGGTGGGATATGCAGGTGAGTCATTTCTCATCATTTGATGTTGATACACACCTGAAATTCACATTGCTCAGAGATGGTTGCCAGCTGGTGCGACCATTGCACCGGTGATATTGGCATCTGATAAAATGGAGCTGTCACAGTTCAAAGGTGACAAAAGTACATGGTCCATATACCTGACAATAGGAAACATATCAAAAGATGTGCACCATGAACCCTCACGCCACACCTCTGTGCTGCTGGGTTACTTACCTGTTTCAAAACTTGCATCCTTTGAAAACAACTCAGTCACTGGTTACCACCTTTATCACTATTGCATGGTGTTGCTGCTAAAGCTGCTTGTGGCTGCTGGTGAGCAAGGTGTTGAAATGGTTGGTGCTGATGGCTATGTTCGCCAGATCTTTCCAATTCTTGCTGTGTTTATCAGCAACCACCCCAAGCAATGTCTGGTGGCGTGTTGCACTGAAAATCAATGCCCCAAGTGCTTGGTTCCACCCAACCAATGAGGTCAAAATGTTCAGTTTCCATACTGCAGCCAAACACGAACAAAGCAAACACTTCACACTCAGGCCACTAATGAGTACACACCTGAGTTCATTGCTGAGGGCTTATGCCTGGTCTTCTCGCCCTTCTGGGCTGAGCTTCCCCACACTGACATCTTTCTTTGCATTACATCCAATATCCTCCATCAACTCCATCAAGATATCATCAAAGACCACTTAAAGTGATGGTGCAGTGTCCTCACTGAGACTGCTCAGCTCGATGCATGTTTTCATGCAATGCCAATTTCTCCTGGACTCTGTCACTTCAAGAAAGGAGTTTCAACTATCAAATAGTGGACAGCTGGAGACCACAAACAATTTGAATGGGTCTTCATCGGCACCTTCATTGGCACTGATGCAGAACCACGAGTCCAGCAGGCTGCTTGCAGCCTCATGGACTTTGTCCATCTTGCTGAGTACCACTCACATACAGATGACACCCTCGCTGCACTACAAAATGCTCTGAACAATTTCCACTGCCTAAAGGAAGTGTTTATAGAACTTGGGTGCCAGAACCATTTCAATATTCCTAAATTCCACTCCCTCATGCACTATACTGACACAATATGAACTCTAGGTAGCCTTGATGGGCTCAACACCAAGACCTCGGAACATCTCCACATCAACTTTGCCAAGAAAGCATATGCCACGACCAACTGGAAAGACTATACCATCCAGATGACTTGGTGGCTCCAGTGGCAAGAGGTGGTCATCTGGTTCAGTAGCTATCAGACCTGGTGATGTAGAACTGGCCTATTGGACTCTGAATATTCCCTTTCAAGTGATTCGGAGCACCATTGTCCAGATCAATATTGTCATGAACCTCATGTAGTGCAACTATCTCGTTATCAAATTTCTCGCCAGCCATGTTTTCCCAAGAAAACAATCCAATATTTAGCACAGTATTATGGAGCTGTATGCTTCCTTGAAGCACTAAGAGCATTTGTCAACACCCTGCCTCATGGACACCAACACTTTGAACTCAACGCTAATGACCACTTTGATATTTTCAGCAACATGGTACTCCTTACACCACAAATCAAACATGCAGCAGATGTAAACTTGAGGATACACCCACACCCAGAACACTTTAATGGAGTTCATAAGCTGCCCACATTGGTGAGATTCGATACTGTCCTTGTAGATGTTGATACCGAGATACGACAGTGACGGGGTGGACTGTATGGTATGTTGGCCTCAATGTTATTGTGTTACTGTCTTTTAATTGTTGCGTACAGGTCTGCGCGTGGCAGAAGTCCATGCTATCTTCAGGCTACCATCACACCTTGGCAACTACCCTCATCCCCTTGCCTACATCCACTGGTTCAAGCCCCTTCAGACATATGATGACAACACAAAAATGTTTTGTATTAGCTGCTCTATGAGGCAGCAGCTGCCTAATGACAAGGTCATTCCAGTGCATTGGATCATTTGGCCCTGCCATCTAATACCAGTGTTCTCCCATGGCCATGTCCATCCTTGCTGGATCCAAGGCAGAGGCCCAGCATTTTTTTCTCAACCAACATATTGACCTTCATATCTTCAAACAGTACAGGCTACATAATTGATTTGACCCAAATGTGCACCCATGGTGGTGGGAACAGGCAGGTGGGCGGTAAGGAATTTTATATGTCCATCACGAGTCTGCTCACACAATTCAGATTTTAAGTAGCATCATCAGTTCCTCTGCTCACCCCTCCTGGTATCGAAGATCTCACAGCCAAGGTCATCTTGGCATTGTTGTCACCAGGTATGCCTTATTGTGCACTCGCCAGTATTTCAACTCGCTCACCACATATTTAAGGAACTATCTATATACTAATTAATTACCAGCTCTGTGTTTGCATCAAGTATACTGCCATGATCATGGTGTATATCATGTATATACCTGACGCATTGGTGGTTGTCCTTGTCCACTAATATCCTTTCTTAGCTCTTTTCGTTGGTGTCCATCATGCTTCCTGTGCCCAGAGCACCCTTCTTGCCTTGTTTTCCAGTTGTTCAGCCCACCCCTCCTGGTATCAAGGATCTCACAGTCAAGATTGTCTTGCCACCATGGCTAGTATGTCTCCTGTTTATCTTATTTCCTTACATAGCTCACCTTTCCCAAAGTGCCAGGTCCCTCCTTGTCTCCTCATCTTGACTTCAACACCCTCAACTTGACCAACACCATCAGCGAGTACTCACACACCCTATCCACTAACTACACCACCACCTCCCCCAGCCATCCCTACACCCCTTCCAACAATGGCATCTCTCCCCCCGCCATCTACAACCTCAGCAGCGGTGAGCTCTCATCCAATGGCCTTACCTCTGGCAGATGCAGCCATGGTAGTGGCATGCATTCCCCCTCCTCAGTTCACAGTGTTCTTTACGCTTTGGTGACAAAATACCACTGACTCCGGATGGGACTCTGGACCTCCGGAGTTACCTTGTAGATTTCCTACTCACTCCAGAGTTGCAGACATCAACTCTGGACACTCCTTCTTTCTTTATGGTACAACATTGCTGCTCGGTAATGTCCTTTCCACATTTGTTACTACACTTTGTGTTGACCCTTTGTCCGACACTTATGTATTGAGGTATGAGCTGTGCCTTCATCCATACTATTTAAACCTTTCCTTTATCTATGAACATCTCAGTTGTTTCCACCCATCTAGGCAGCAGCTGAGGTTAGTTTCCCTTACTTAATATTGATCACTGTACTGATTACTGTAGCTCCAGTCAACTCCAGTTGTACAGGTAAATATAGTTGTTTCCACCCGTCTAGGCAGCAGCTGAGCTCCGGTCAACTCCAGTTGTACAGCTCTGCTCTGCCTCGGACCTTCGTTTCTGTCAGGTTATGAGCCCTGTTGGCGCAAACTAGGAAATCAAAACATCTCAACATTCATGCTCCCCTTAGCGCACTCCTCATTCATCTTGAACGATCTCTGGCTAATGGCCATCTGACACCTATCAGAAAATAAACCTTTCTTCTGTCATCCTACCCTGTCCTGTCACTCATGACATCAGACACTACCCGAAGTGACGAGATCCTACCTGGACCTGAAACCTTCCCCTTATGGAAAAAAGGCAAGGAGAAGGCGAACACTGCAGAGGGAACTCCAGATCCTCCAGACTCTGCCAATGTAGTTTGTGAACATGTACCTAAGTCCTTAATCCACCACATTCATGCTTACTCCTCGTCCAAGCAAAATGACAATGGGAGAGGCACACTAATCATTGACTCCGGTGCGTCATCACACATGGTCCCACATCGGTCCTGGTTCTGGACATACCAGCCACTCCATCCCCCACATCTGGTGACTCTCAGAGATAACTCTGAAGCACATGCCATCGGAATTGGCATGGTTCCACTCCTATCCCACGTGTCTGGTCAAACCTTCAAAATCATATTGTCGAATGTCCTCCTAATTCTGGAGTTTTGGATCTCACTCATCTTCATGAATCGACTTGCATCTGCTGGTCTATCCACCTCCTTTCTGGCAAACTCCAATGCATGCTATGTCCAAAAAGACAGAAACACCATCATGGTTGTGAATCACCAAAATGGCCTATACCACACAAGGGTGACCCCAAATGACCAAAAGGAGGCAGCCCATGCAACTGTTGACGTAAACCTCCTCCACCAACAAATGGGACACATCTCTGTTGGGAGGACTGAACACATGGTCAAGTGCAGGCAACTCTGAGGCATTGACACACTCTCCGGAACTCCGACATTCTGTGAGGCCTGCTGTTACGGAAATCCCCTGGATGTCCGAGGCCGAGGAACACGAGTTCGCTTCGTGGATTACTGCATGGGAACCCGAGAACTCTGATTCCGATTTCCTCCATTTCTTTGATCTTCCTTCTGATTCTTTTGATCCTTAGACGGAGTTCTGTTCTTCTTCTGCTCTTCTCCTCCAACTGGAACTCCTGATCCTTTGCACAGTCTGCAGCATATCTTCCTTTTGTTCTGTTCTGTTCTGTTCTGTTCCTCCCCTTGACCCTGTTTCCTCTACAGATGTATCCCCTTCTAGAATGGCATTCCACTGTTCTGTTTCCCCTTTCGGATCCCTTATTCAGGGTCCGCTCATTGGTATATAAACACCCAGTGTACTTGTACTTTTCCCCAGTTAGTTCCATGCAATACAAGTGTAGTATCTAGCCCAATCTGCTAGTAACTTGCAAAGTTACTTGTCGAGATCCTTCTCATAGTCTCTGCACCTACCAAGCGCAGTAGATTCTTTGATTAGCTTTGTGGGTAACACGGTCCATAAGCTCAAACCTTCTGACTTTACCCGTCGTTCACCAAATGACTCTTGCCAATAAAGCTAGGTTCTACGCTTAGTGTAACAAAAGAACTAACTGCTTTTCCGTCCCTACTGATTGGTAGTAGGACAAGACCATCCCCACCACCACGCACAGGATCAACCTTGAACATCTCCTCTGAGCACAACAAGGAGATGAAGAAGACGATGAATGTTCTGCTAGAACCAGATCTGCTCCTGCTCCACCTGAACTCTCACCTGTTCATAGAGAACCGACTCCATGTCCTTCTTATATGAGTTCAGGCAGGCGTATACCTGGCCCCTCAACTTTGCCATCCCCCTTCAACACTCCACTAACCCGTGCTCCAACTCTTCCTGCTCCCCGTCCACCTTCTGTTTCTCACCCTTCCCCCATCTGTGATCCTGCACCTCCACCTTCTCCCCTTTCTGAACCACCATCCGACTCTGATTACCATTCTGACGATGACAACATGGCCGACGAACATCGCGCCAATGGGACCGAGCTTAAGGCTGGTCTGCCAGACGACTTCTCTGGCCGGGACGAGGACGCTCAGAGATGGGCACTCGCCATGGAGGCATACTTCCAGATGTCTCCACAATTTAGCACCAACAAGATGAAGATACTCACTCTTTGCAACAAGATGAGTAGGGGACACAGTGCTATCTTTTCTGAGGGTTGGTTGAAGAAGATGCTGAACCCCGACATATCAGCAACAGAGAAGACCATGGAGAAGTTTTCGGACGACTTCGCCTAGGTTTTCTTCCCCTCAGATTGAACTGGCAAGGCTCGCGCAGCCTTGGGCGATATACGCATGGAAGGACTGCCCTTCAAAGGAGACTTCCATGGATTCCGCTCTGCTTTTGAACTCGAAATGGGTCGGAGCAGGAGAACAGATGAGTTTGTCCTGAAAGACATGCTCAAGAAGGCAGTATCTGCGGATCTTGCCTTCCGAATGGCCGCAGTCGATGAAGAACCAAAAACGGCCAAGAAGTGGCTCAACAAAGCCGCTCAGTTTTATGA